>LR736917.1:634458-662914 GCA_902654985.2 Oryctes borbonicus | reverse complement strand
GTTTACCATACTACGCCACAGTCCTTGCTATCATTATTGAAACATTGATACTTACAGTGGGTCAATGTGACCCTCAATTTAATTTCCATTGGGAGGGTTTATTTTAAAAAATTTGTTATCGAATTGGCATTGCGTCCGGCGATTAATTTATTTATATTCACTCTCGCCCAAATGGCAGAATATTTTTTTTTCATCTCAAGATGTATTAATAAAGATTCTAAATAATTTATTTCACTATGCCTTTCTTGGGAAAAGGCGCCAATTACGAAAAATTACAAATCGCCTGTTACGTTGAGACGTTTCCTTTATTCGCGAAACACAAAGGGGCGACTGGCCGAATGGTGCCTAGGGGCGGTGCCATAGGTAAGTCGGCCACTGGTAAAAGGTGTTCTATTACAAGCTTATTCTGTAATAGATTTTTATCTTAAACAACACATAAGTATTGGCACCCTCCGCACCACACAATTTTAATTTATTATATAGTAATATAATAAATACTTATGTGTTGTTTACCGTACTACGCCACAGTTCTTGCTATCATTATAGATTTTTATCTGTATAAAAATCCAAAAAACTAACAAAATAAAACGCATATACTGCTTGTTTACTTAAAAAATATCTTCTGAAATATATATTTAAAACTCATACAATTATTTTATTTCCCTTTACTTAATGGCTAAAATTGTCCGAGATTCATACATATTTTTTTTATTTTTATAAATAAACATTCACGATATGGATGTATTGATAAATTACTTCACCACTTCACACTTTGTAATGTATGTATACATACATGGATGCATTCTCAAATTTTGCACGTATGTCCATGCATTTATCACGCTACCTAACAATTTCCAATGTTATTATACATGTATGCGATATGCATGATTGCAGCGTGTTTGTATATCGGAACCGTATCCAGTACGCCACATCATGCGCAACGCAGAAAGCAGTCACGTTTTGTGTTAGTTCATCTTGGGTCTCCACGCGAGGTAGTCGAACGTCGTTTGTTTAATTCGTAGCTATGTCGGGCGTACAGAAGCGCAAAAGGCGATCATCGTTTGAAAATGTAAAAATGTATATTGGGGAATTTCCGGATTTATATTATGATCGTGCTAAAATAGTGTGTGAAGTGGTAGATTTACTGTCCATGTTTCTCGAGTCCTGGAATAAACACAATTCCGCCTAGAAGCTACCATCGCGGACAACGTTACGCAAGTATCTACTATCTGTATGCGCGAAGATAACGAAAAAAAGATCAAGGCCGTAGTTAAAGATACACGGCTGTGGTTAAGAGTGGACGTAACGACAGATCGAAAAATAATTCCATTGCAGATGTTTTGGTGTATGTATTGGAGCCCCTTGGACCAAATATTCTATTTTAACACCATCATAATATACCTTTCTACATTTTCAAGCGATGGTCGCCTTTTGCGCTTTTGTACGTCAGACACACTATGAATTAAGCAACGACGTTCGACTAACTCGCGTAGAGACCCAAGATGAACTAATACAAAACGTGACTGCTTCGCTTTCTGCGTTGTGCGTGATGTGGCGTACTGGATACGGTCCCAATATACAGACACACTCACTACTATTATACCTGATTTGTATAATTACTTTGTGCATGGACCACAAGAATGATTTTGAGATATAAAATTAGAGGCTGTTCATAGAAAAATCACATATGTAATTGTATTTTCAATTTAATTTTCAACTGCTTTATAATTTCGTTCAACCCATTTAAATACGTTTCGAGCTTTGATTAGATGCAAAGTTTCTCTATGATGAGAACTAGCATTTCAGGTTTTCTGGTTTTTGCATAAAAAGTCTCGCGGTCTCACAATCGATATTTTTTTAAGCCTATATGAAAAGTCACTGATTGGGGGGTTTAAGCCCCAGTAAAAATTTTTCAATTTCCCAGAAAATATATGTTGATGTTTCCGATAATAATTAACTCGCTTTTTCTCTTATCATTAGTGATTTTTTAGAAATTATCACGATCTCATTATCAAAGAAATTTTAAATCTTACGATTTTTAGTATTATATCACAGAAGTTCCTTATTTTATAAATTTTAAATTGAAATATGTAAAGTAGAGACATCTATCCAATATCAATCAAATATCGGAAATTGATTTAATTTGAAATCAACCTGAAAAATAGGGCACATACCCAACTTAAATTCATCCTTATAAGCGAAATATTTGTCCGTAATCTCATGATTTTTTTGTAATTTTCGTCGATTTTTCTAGGATTTTTTATTCACCCCATCTGGCATCACAAAAATTTAAAGTAGAAAAATAATCCCAAAAAATGTCCCAATTTCGCTTCGAAATAGCCCAATCTGGTGGCGCCCCTGTTGGAATCAACTGGAACTACACAACTAGTCCCACGATGGTCCACAATCACAGCAATTTCATTTAATCACATTTGCGAACCGTGCATCTACATGTTTGATCTGTGATTTTAATGTTGTTGAGAAAGCTCGATTTGTTAATCTACGAGCTACAGATAATTTTAGTGATATCTACAAGTGCCCTAAAGATAATGTGCAAATGTTCAAAATTTTTAACGTGTTTAGAAATACTTTAATCAGTAGTACGTTGTAAGAAATATAGATTCAAATTTTTTCATTCCGCACAAATATTTCAGATATGACTACCGTAACAAAGTGTTATGTTGAACCGTTGAATGCAGGCTATAAGAGAGTTATACTGCCACATAACCACGTAGTGTATTTGGGAAGAAACCGAGACACATCAGTACTGGATAGAGCAGTTTCTAAAATACAATTATCTTTAACAGCAGATTATCAACAAAGAATTGTCGAGTGTGTGGCGCTAGGTGCAAATCTGTCAGGATACAACGGATATGCTATGAGTAAAGGTACAAAATATGCTTTTGCAAATGGAGATAAGATTGAATTAGTCTTAGGAAAATTCATGTATGAAGTAGTTTTCGAAACCGACAATCCGAATGAAACCACCCCGAGGAAGAAACTCAAAGAAGACACAAATTCAAAGCAAGTGACTCCGGATGATTTCGATGGCGATTGGCAATATATTGATAATTCTCTGTTGATTTATACACCTAATGTTGATACAGTAGGTACCAACGTTGCTGCTTTCGATTTAGATGGTACATTGATAAATACAAAATCCGGTCAAAGATTTCCAAAAGATAAAAACGATTGGATATTAGCTTTTCCAAATATACAGAAAACATTAAAAGATTTATATTCAGACGGCTATAAAGTTATAATAATTTCAAATCAGCTTCGATTAGGTCAAGAGAAACGACTTATTCCATCTTTTAAAGAGAAAATTGATAACATTATTCATAAAATTGGAATTCCAATACAAGTATTTATCGCAACGCAGAAAGACATTTATAGAAAACCTATTGTCGGTATGTGGAATACTCTTCTAAAGCTTATGGATGAAGAAGTAAATTTAGAGCAATCGTTTTATGTGGGAGACGCAGCGGGACGTGAAAAGAACTGGGCTCCGCATAAGAAGAAAGATCATTCAATATCAGACCGATTATTCGCACTCAATATCGGAATAGATTTTTACACCCCCGAAGAATATTTTCTTAAAGCTAGAAAGGCAAAGTATCTTATGCCAGAATTTGACCCCCGGGTTGTTAAAACACATAATGGAAGAGTACCTGTGTCTAAGGATCCGGAAGCTGTACTTATGGTTGGATGCCAAGGCTCTGGAAAATCCCATTTTTGCAAAAAGCATTTGATACCGCATGGTTATGAGTATATCAATAGGGACACTTTAGGTAGTAAGCAGAAATGTTTAAATTTATTTGAGGAATGCTTGAAAACACAGAAGTCTGTAGTTGTTGACAATACGAATCCGGATATTGATTCGAGGAAACCATTTGTAGATTTATGCAAGAAGTATGATGTCTCATGTAAATGTTTCCATATGGATGTAACAATTAAGCATTGCAAGCATAATAACAGATTTCGTAGTCTAACAGATAAAAGTCATATTCCTGTAAGCGACATAATTATAAATAGTTATAATAAGAAATTTCAGGAACCGAATGTAAGCGAAGGCTTCTCTGCAGTACACAGATTTCAATTCGACGCATCTTTTAAGAATGCAGAGGACGAGAAATTATACAGAATGTTTTTGTTAGAATTATAATTTTTATTTTTGATAGTGTAAAACTGTGCTCTTTTGAGTTATTGTAATTAATAAAGTTTTTATTTTTATTATAATTTCTTTGAATGTAGCCAATTTATTTAATGATGTATTTTTATCAAATAATTCATAGTTGTTACTTTTATTAAAAAATTTAATAACCCAAGTATGAGGCGCAGTCTATTGGGGCTAGACATTTGGCTGTTGCTCGGGTTTCTGGCGCTTAAAGTCCATCGGCCGGTATATAAATTTATTGCATAAATGCCTTTTGTATTCTCATTTTAACCTTTTCCCTGCTAATCTAGACGAGTAAATTTGCAGGCGCCATCATATATTTTGAGCGGCGGCTGAAATATCTTTGCAGTGAGAGATCCGCGTAATCCGAAATTAATCCAGCCTTTATTGCTTTAGTGTGTACGATTTATTTTTGCAGTTTTTTTTTATTATTGTGATATTCCCGTCTCGCTGTTGCAAGTATTTGTGATTTTTCACGTACAAATGGTTCAAGCGATAACTTTCCATTAGAATAAAATTAAAAAGCTGGATTCAGGACACTTGAGACCTGCCCCAAACTTCCAGGACATTGTCTGTGAACAAGTAGTGTACTGCAGCATTCTATCGCACGCGTCTCAACATGCTTCAAACTCAAAAACACATCATCTACATTTCCTTCGTTGTTTACATTATTTTCACTAAAATATGGGCCTCTACTATTACTTGGTTTTAGGAATAAAACTCGTATGTACTATCAAATTTTAATAGATTTTTCAAAGAAAAACAGAATTTACAATGTTATATATTATATGCATATCAATTAATGTTGAAAATTTCGAGTTCTTACATAATCATATTATATTTTGTTTACAAAGATCTAAAGCTAATATGGCTTTGTAAAAATAATATTGAGTATAAAAGGATAATAAAAAAATATAAATCTATATTTTTTATTAATGCAGGTATTGCAAATTAATAACTACATATAAATGTGTACTATTTACAATTTCGTATTTACCATACTAAATACATTGTTTTAAACATAGTTATGTACACGTAACAAGGAGCACCCAAACAACAATAAATATGATACGTATTTCTACTATGCCTAGAGAAAATTGTACATTTTTCAATCGATTATATTTGCAATATATCAAAAGATATGTTTTTAATAGCAATTAAACTGTTTAGAGAAAGTTAGCAATCAATGGCACTTTATTTTCTGTAATAATTGGATTCATGTAAATGTGACATTAAGTTCTATGCTATTTCTCAAAAAGAAAAGAATTTTTTTACGAATTTTTTAGAAGAATCGGTTACTTATTGCATATTTCTATTTAACATATTGCAAATATTTTATAAACTACAAACTAAAGTATTCGACGAAACTATACTATACATAACTTTCACTTTCTGCGTCCGTAACAAGTAAAAGTCTTGCGGTGGCATATGTCGGAGGCGGTGGAGGTGGTGGTCTATAAATGGGCGGTAGATGCACGGGAGGTAGATGTCTTAGCGGTGGCGGCCTTCTGGGAGGAATAGGAGGTCCGCATAAGCTTTCATTGGATGCGCAAAAAGCTTCGTCCTCTTCTATCCAGGTGTTATCCATCGATCGTATTCTTGCCGCCTGTCGCGCCCAGTCCGACCGGTGGAAAGTAGCATGATTGTAATTCAAGCCCGGACTATCCCTGTCGTCTTCTGACAGTGTCAATCCCGAATCTCTGCTCAAAGATTTTTGATCCTTGCTCAATTCGGTGCTGTCCAACGATAAGCCCAACGCTGAAAAAGAATCGCTGTTAGTAACAAGATTCACATATATGAGAAGTAATGTTCAAACGTTTGTTAGCACCTCACATAAAATAGTTAACATAATCTGCGGGTTTTTGAAAGCGCACAATTGCTGATTTTGTCGTTGGTGCGGTAATTATGTTAGTTGTAGTACTAAAACAGCGCAGACCATTGCCGATAGCCATGCTATCAACACAATTGCTCGTCGCAAGTTCAAAAACACGCTTTACTCACCAGATACATAGAAAGTCGAAATACGGTAGTTTAAGTTGGTTGATAACTATGTACATATCTTAATATTATTCATCTAAGTCGCCGTGTTGTATACAATACATATTCTTTTACTTCTCACGACTTGTTTGAATTCTGTTTTACAATCTATAAAAAATATTCAGTTTCAAATAAACAAATTCAAGATAGACCAAGTGCCAACAACGCAAAAAACATTCTTAATCATAATTACCCTTCTTATATGCTCATTACTATTTATGCACACTCTGAGGTAAGAACACAAGAGTGTAAAAAATAGTTATGCTTCATCTTATTCGCACAGACATACATCTATTACCAGTTACGCTTCTTCTATAGAAAATTTACACATATTGGTACCACAAATGTGGATAGACACTAGCAAAATTGTTTAGAGTTAAGTGTTGCGTGCAAAACTGTTCCTATATTTTTGATTTAGTTTTTGGTTTCAAATATTTAAGCCAAAATGAACCGGGTACCTATTTTGCTGGAACTATTCATTTTTGTTTCAAATTTCGAAAAATTTGGAAATATTTTATGTTTCAGTTATCTATTGCTTTTGCATTTAAGATCAGATCAATACTAGTACAATACTTACAATGTAGACTGTCCGACTCTTCCGCTCCACTGTCGTTTGCAACTTCGCCTAAAAGCGAGGTAACTTGCGGCCCAAACAGCGTTTGGCATTGGTTAATTAGAATTTCCAGTAAGGATGGCAGTGTACGCATTGGAGCGTTCTGTGTTGGTTCCCATAGAAGACTTGGACCGACGCAAACGCCTTTGAAGATAGAGAAATTCTTATATAGTAGACACACAAATATGCTTTGGGTATACTTACCTAAGTTCGTCGCTGACATTAAATTATATCTAGCCTTTTTAGCAATGTGATACAATAGACAAATTACATGAGCTAGCAGCACATGATTTTCTCTGGGTAATATGTTCAACAACCTTCTTAAGTGCTCTAATCTTCCGGAGCTCGCAACATTCAACCATTCTTGGGCGTTACCTACTAGTAGCGGCTCTGGTAAACTTCTCAAAAAGTCTTTGAGCAACGCTGCTAACAAAAGAGCCGGCGTATTTGACAACTCATCGTAAACGGCAGCACCTAACAATTTAAGATGATGTTGATGCAAAGATGTTCGAAAGGTTGATAAAATGTTACTTACCTTGGGTATCAACTTTTTCTCTCAGTTCTCTTAAAGCCCTGGCAGATGCGCATCTTCTAAATATTCCCTGAGTATGAAGGCCTTTTTGAAATAGCGTCCTTAAGATGGTACTTATTACTGGCGGTAACATATTGTTCACACACAATCTCGATAAGGGAACGCCGAATATTCGTCCGCTGTTTTTTCGGAAGAGTTTCAGATGCGTTCTAAAATTTATGAAACGTTTAAACTCGATAAAAGTGAAACGGTTTAACTCTAACTAACTTTCTAGGTGTTGGCTTGCAATTTGGCTTCAATTCAAACACTATATCACAGGGTGCTCTATTGTTGTTACAATGGGTCAAATCGAAACCTTCTTCCGCGCAAATCGATTGCCTTAGCCTGTAAATAAAACAAAGGATTCTTAACATGAAGCAATTTTTAAGAGGTGTAAATCGCACAAACCTTGATAATTGTATGGAGTGAGGTCTTTCGCAACCCAGTAATGGGCATGGCGCATTATCCCTATCTCTTGTCCATATTGTGTAACCATATTCCGGTGTTCGAGTTTCGTCTAAAGCCATCCGGGCGATATCACAAGAATTAATTTCTGGGCCTACACCTAATGTTTTTGACTGAAAAAAATTAAAGAGGTGCGTTAATATGCGTATAATCAAGCACTCTGCAAAATTATTTAAGCAGGTTAAACATCGCCCATAAATTTTTGGAGATGGAGATCAAATTTATATAATATTAACCAACAACGAGAAATAAGCTTTTTCTGCTCAATATGGAACTTACACATTCTGTCCCACTGAGAGGGTCTCTGTATACAACTTTAATATTAGTAGTAGGGGGTTCCAATCGTAGTTGTGCGGCTAAGGCTTGCTGTAGCTCTCTCCACCAAGAATCCCTCGCTGCTTGCGTGCAGAACGTAACTAAAAGTGTTCTGGCTGGTGCTGGCCAACCTAAGAGAAATCCCGTTTCAGAATCTGCGTAAGGTGCTAACCAAAGTTCAGATACTCGAACTCTTTCCTGAAAGAACCAAAAAATAAATAAAATTCCGTTACAGATAACACTGAATGTACTTCTTACCTTGAGCTTGAAAGTACCACCGTTTCTCGGTTTAGCAACTAACAATAAATCGGAGAATAAAAATAGGTGTCTTGGCTTCGCAGCCATTGGTAACTGAGGTGGAGACATGGCACAGGGAGCTTCAACCAGAAAAACTCTGTTGCACGGGGACGGCATCATAAGGTTCTCCGTTGATTGGAGGTCGCCGAACGATTTCTTACGGAAAGATTTGGGTTTCTGAAAAAGAAAACGATCATCACCGCAAGTGAAAAAATCGTGTGTAATTTTTGATTGCGCAATTGCCATATCGTTTAGATACTTATCTCGATATATAATAGAGAAAAACCGCGTATTTTAGTTTATTTGAATACGTAGCGATGTTTCTGAAGTATTTATTCGCCTGCGATGATGCTACGGCCGTGAGTAATTACTATGCTTGTTCACAAGGAAGAAAGATACACCCATTAAAGGCAGACATTTTGACATTTTTATTACATACGCATTAGCTGGAAAGATGCTATAAGAGAATGAGTTGCGCAACGAGCAGATAGACAAGACTAGATTGAAGAGATAATCGAAAGACTTTTGCTACAAGCTATGTGAACTAGTATGTGAACGTATTTGATAATGGAATACACTTTCACTGTTTGTTTTTACGTGCTCTAGGATTGCTATTTGTTGATTTAATCTATTTGCTTCTTTCTTTTACGTTTCACTTTCATAATTAATTAAAAAGGGCCCATTTCCTGATGCGTGAGATTGCACGATATTTTAATTGATATACTGAGCGCATACGATTTTTGTAAAGTTGTATATAAAAAAAATTGCTCCTTCTCATAGATGATAATGGGAATTCCTTCCGTTTTGACTATGTCATTAATATTTTTTGCAAAACAAATCTATAACTGATATTAGCTGATTAATATGCAGGTTTACTTATTAATTTGTAATTTTTCTTACTTTAATCTTACTTATACATTTATTTTACAGCTGTTAGACTATTATTACTACCATTATTTAAAAAAAAAATGCTCTCAAACTATTGAAAACTGCAAAATGTTGTCCTACCAGATTCAGAGAAAATTTCTTTTTCTAACTCAATAAAATAATAAACGCCTTTCGTTTCTTTAATTCTTTTATTTTTCACTAACCCGAGATGAAAAGTTGAGTGATTTCTAATTTCGATTCGGGTCGGATTTGTTTGAATTTAGGCCGGGTTCAGTCGAACCGAGTTGAGCAATTTGCTTTAATTAAAAGGGTCTAATCAGGCCGTATCATGGCGAATCAGGTTGGGAATTATTTAATTCCTTCTTTCTGTAATAGGCGGATATTTAATCTTTGCTTCTCGTCTATACATGATGTCACATCGGGAACTGCAACGGAATCGATTTAAATGAAACTATTATTAGCTGAATAATCTGTTCAAATAATGATTCTTTTATAAAATACACTGTCTGCAAGTAAAAATGCAACGTATTCGGAACGGCAACAGTGGCGGAATGAAAGGTATTCAATAGTGTTTAGTGATGAATTTCGGTTCTTTTATGCTAGTAGAGAAAGGACCAACGAAGAGTGTATTTCTCGCCGGCATACAGCACCTGCGGTTAGTATTATAGTTTGGGGCGCTTTCACTTCCGTTTCACACCATTAGTACTAATTAGTGGCACCACAAAAAGCTCTCAGTTATATACAGGATGATGTCCTGGAGCCTGTGGAATTAACCCTATTTGCAGACCATTGCGAACGGAATATTCTAACAAGATAATCCTTGGCCTCATACAGCCCGACTAACTATGCATTTCTTGACCGAAAACAATGTAAATCTGCTTCCATGGCCTGCGAGATCGCTGGATCTCTCGCCAACAGAGCACATATGGAATATCAATCAAAATCCGGTTTCCGCTATGAGTTATGGCAGCTTGGCATCAAATATTATTAAATTTAATTTAATTATTAAATTTTTATTTATTACACTAATTAAGCGCCGAAGTATGTGATTAAAGAATTAACTTTAAAGTTTCAATTCTTAAACATGCCAATATAGATTCACTAAAAATTACAAAGAAACCTCTTCAATAGCTACTGTGATATTTTTTGTCCTTAAAAGGTAAATTTAGATTCTTCGTATTCTTTGTTAGAAAATAAAAAGATCGCAATCGATTATAAAACAGATTATTATCGAAATTATTTTATGAATTATAGGCTTAGTCGCCTGGTAAATCTCTTCGGTTATTTTTCGAAAATATATTTTATTATTCTTACCATATGACACGTTAAGTTTGGTTCCGTAGAGTGAAGCGATAAGAAGTCGTGTGGAAATAAGTCCTGAATACGATCTAAATCTTTCTGTCTTCCATCTAGGGCAGGTTGGGATCCACCGAGCAATCTACCATAGTCAGCTAGTCGTTCAGCCTGCAACAGACAGTATCAATTAATATCAGGTGCAACGGACTCCGGTTGTGCGTCCTTTTGTTTTTCTCTTTCATTTGATCACGGTGAGTAAAAGGTAAAACTATCATGCATGTAACGTATGTGCATACCTACGCAGTCAAGTTTAAAAAATCCGTTTAATGCGGTAGCTTGCGATAGAGTTGCACATAAATCTAATTTAATAAGTATTATCTTATCACTTCTGAGTTCTTCCAACTTACAGAATGAAGTCTTTTTTTTTTATTATATTGCATAATTTGACATAGAAATTACAGAAACGACGGAGGAATTTATTATAACGATCCACATACACATATCTCTCAATTTCTTAACCGCTGAATACCGTCGATATCGTGAAATTAATGTACTATCTGCCTATTAGTGCAACGATTTATGACCATAATTTGTAAAATATTTAAAGAAAATATATATGTGACGCAAATGATTCTATTTTGAGGGTAATGTACGTACGTGCATTCAAATTTCTTCGGTAGTTACCCAGGCGTATTATGTTGCGATTAATAGAGAATAGGTTAAACATTATTTCCCTATTTCGTATAATAGTTTCTACAAAAATGCGTTTTAAAACAGACACTTTGAAATAAAAACAGTGTTTTGATACAGTCACTGAATTTCCACCTTCATCTATCCATTCATTCATTTATTGCTGTTACTAGCTCATAACTTCATATTTGGCTGAAATTTTAATTATTTGTCAAAAATTGGGAATTGACTAAATTTGCGTTTAGTTAAATTTCTTTTCTTCGGTGATTTGTTCAAATTACCTTCGAATTTGGAAATATTGATGTTCAGCAAGTATGTTGTCAGAAAATAATTCTTGAGCAATTTAGAAAGAGAGTGTTCAAGTTAAAAAATGTCGGAGTCAAATTATGCACAAGATAAAATTATGTCCAAGTCTACATAAAAATGTCGAACAATGCCGAAAACTCTAAAAAATACTCAATCAGATAAAATTTGAAGCACTGCTCTAGCAAGTGAGGCATCTAATATACGGGGCCATAAAGAAACAGCAGCATTCGACAAAAGCTTAAGTTACATCAATTATACACATAGATCGCTTTCTAAGAAAATTAGTGTTTAACATGTTTTCATATAAAAGAATCTGCAAACGTTTATAATGCTTCATAATTAATTTTTTAATGACAATTTTTACTTAACATCTCTGTAGATCTACAGAAATATATATCTATGACTACGATAAAATATATTAATTTTTTTTTAATATGTAAATATTATCGTTAAAATATATAATCTGCCATTAAATTCCACTTTAGATTATTCGCAGCATCCTAACAACATTCGCTTGAAAATGCCCCGCGGCATTGCTTTAGCATTATTTATACATAATTAAACGTATACGTAAGACATTCAAGCCCGGTTGATTTTCTAAAGCACCCGCGAGGAACAAAAAAAAAAACACCATTGTTGATAGAGCAAGTATTATTGGGCTAAAACGTTACAATGCGGTGACTCAGGGAATTGCTATTTTATATCCTTATTAAACCATTTAATTATTATTCGAGATTGAAAAGAAAAAGCTTGAATGGATTGCGCAAATAACGTAATTACGTGATAATTGGTTTACTCGTTTTACTGCGTAATTTACCAGCTGTGCTCCATTATACGCCGATGCATTTACTAATAAATGATTCCAGAAGATGCAATTTTATAATTATATAACACGACGTTTAAGAGGTTGGTTACGAAACAATGCTGGCGATGCAAATTAAAGAATGCATTATTAATCTTTGCGACAGTGTCTTCTACGTACACGCCTACTGGAACAAGATGCGGTAATTGTTATAGCTGTTAAGATTTGTTACATTCAACGAAGGAGGTTAACGATTAAATTACGAACAATGGAAAGTTTGTAACAAATATGAATAGCAATTATTTACACTTTTATCGTATATTTTTCAAATAGAAAAGGATAATTTTTTTTTAAACGAATGCCGATTCATGTTAGTTACTTTTGAGCAATTAACGTTAGTGGCTTTCTACCTAACATCAATATTCTTTTTCTCCTTTTTTTGGCATTGAATCTCCCACTGCATTTCAAAATATGAAGAAAAGAAACTATAAAAATTTTACAAAAATACATATGAAACACTCAAAAATATATTTATTCTAATGAGTGCACTTTGAGAGAAATTTCCACGAAGAAGATCAAGAAATACCTTTCTAAACAAGGATTAAATTTTTTTTTAACACCTTCTCATTACAGCTTTTTACGGTACAAACTTTCTAATGCTGGCCATAAAATCTTCCCAAATAAATTCTTTCTATCATGAATGGCAGGCAATAGGATCACAGACATTACCTCTAATATCGGCAATTTCCCTCCTAATTGAATATTTGAAAAGATCTCCACCCAGTAAGGAATCGAACCTGCCATTCCCCGCGTATTGGGCAGGCGTGCTAACCACTACAACCCGATGATAGAAGAATTTTTTTTTCGAATTAAATAAATTATTTTTAAAAAAGCCGGCATAGATTCAACATTCCAACTAAGTATTTGCCTTTTGCCTCATTCTAAGTACACTCATTTATGCAACTCACCCAGTACTCATATTTAATTTAAGAAACACGTCGGTCAACCGATACTACCGCACCAGAAACATGTAAAATATTGAGAAAATTGACATGACAAACGCACGAAATTCGTTTCTTATTTCTGTTCTATGCCGCGACATAGCCCATACAACGTAAGCCTCTTATATTTGTGTCGAAATGCATGCGTGTGTAGTTTTATTAAACATTTGGGTGTGTTCTATAAACCGTGTGTCTGTGTGTACGGAGAAAGCGCAAGCCGCGCGGAGTATTAGGTTCGACGATAAAAAGAGTCAAGAGAGAAAAAAAAAAAGGAATAGCTTTGAGCGCTTTGGCTTCAGTTTCTCCAAAGCTACGACGCCGATGGGTGTTTTGCCTTCATTAACACGTTTCTTGCATTGAGAGAAAACGCAAAGACAAATAAATACAAATTAGGCGTACAATTGAAAACAAAAGGCCACTTTCATTCGTAATTTCCGATTGTCAATTACCGCTATTGCGCTACCATACGTAAACGCGCTGTGTAATTGTCGATAACCATTTATGTTTTCTATGTGAAAGAGATGAAAGACGATTGTTTGAATCGTAAGTGAAGGCTTACGTTTTTCAACGAACCAAAGCTAATTAAGTTTTTTAAATTGGTTTGTTTTTAGTTTTGTTTTCTTATCTAACGAAGGAAAAAGGTTTTCAAGGTACGTAAGTAATTAATTTGAAGATGAGGATCGACGTATCCTTGAAACAGCTGTCCCGGATTAATCAATTGAGCTTTCTGTTGTTCCGTCCGGTTCCACCAGAAATGTTTTAAAGGCAAACGTATTTTAAATTAATAGATCCGATGCTATAACTTCGTATTCCAAAAATCTAGAGTTCAATTCATAATAACACGAACTAACGAGTTTCGTGAAATACTTTGCACACAAATTGTAGGCTGATGGATCAAGTATACTAAGGATGACGAAGTATTCGGTTTTAGTCTTTGAATAGAGAAGCAATTCTTAGCGGCTCTACGTCTAGACGATTAGTAATTATTGTTATTTAAATCTATTCTCATTTCCCCACCATTACTTCTCTATTTTAACATGATCTTCAATATTTTTTTTGTTAATTCTAGTAATTGGTGAAAGTAATTTCAAAAATTAATGTTAATAAGAGAATGCTATTTTGCTGCAACACTGTTTTTGCTACGTCCACAGACACCTTAAGGCGATCAATTGAAACCGTCGACGACTCGCATAGTCTAAAGTCTAGACGTTTTATCTATGTTAACCTTTAGAGTATCGACGTGAAATCTCGTTGTGACAGGAAGTACGTATATAGACAGATTTTCACCCAATATTCATAGACTTCCAAAGAGATAAGCTTGTCTCCCATCCAACAATAACCGTCTGGAGAAGATAATGTTATTTCAACGTATGTATACGTGTACCGCTACCTGGTTAGTACCAGCGTCGATGAGAAACCATGACGCTAAATAGGTTTTTATACATTCAATTGGAATTTGTTTATTCATACTGATTTTTATGTTTCCTAATATAAATACGACTGGAAGAAAGCGATAATTTCAAGAATTTTACTAGAAGCACGTTTATAAATACGACAGCGCTACGAAAAATTTAAAATTGATAGTGGGCGTTTTTCATTATTTTCAGATTTAACACTTTTTATTTGTTTATGTTGAACTGTGTAAATTAACGTGTAATTTGTTGAGGAAATTAACATATGAGTGCTGTTGTGAAATTCCTTGTTTTTTCTTTAAACGCAAGTATTTAAATTACGTTACTCTTATTTAGCATAAAAACGGTTGAAAGTGAAATAACAATACGACTCTTATTTTTCTCCAGTAAATAAAGTCACCGTTATTTTATTACCAGTCAATGGAAGTTAATCAAATACAGTTGTATGGAATCTTTTGGAATGTCGCTTCGCGAAGGTAATTCTGAGCATAATTGAAGTGATAATCGGATGTTTTTAACACTTCTTCTATTAAGCGGTAGCTTGCATAATAATATCTAACCTAATAAAAATTTTTTACGAACAATTTTAATTAATTTTCTAGGTACACCCATTTACAAAAGAAAAAATAATGCTTCGATCCACTCCGACATTAATACTACTCAATCCATTATATTTGGTCCCCCGTAATTTCTTTTTTTTTCCAAATTTGAAAAAAAAAGGCTTGGCGTAAAGCAACTTACGTTTTATTTAAAATCAAAGAAAAGCATCGGCACACTCCGTACCACATAAGCTTAATTAAATAATCAAGGATAGCCGGTTCGAGGATGCGTCGATCCTCATTCCCAATCGATAACCATACGGTCAAAATGAGGATGGACGCATGCTCAAAACGGCTCTCCCTGATTGTTTAATTAAATTTATGTGCGAGATTGTTCTTGATGCTCAGATCAACTCAGAGATCGGGGTGATACGGTGGAAATCTATGTCTCCTTCGCGTTGTAGAATTTCGTTGAATTTATACAAAATTATATTGATCCTTATAATCTATCAAAACAGCGTTAACTAGTCATTCATTTAATCCTTTTTACCATTATTTGTTGGAGTATATTATGACAGGGTGGATGATCAACCACGACAACGAACTGTGTGACTAGGTTTGGCGTAAGTTTTCTTCTAGTCACTTGTTTTTACGCCGCTTTTGAAGATCAGTAGCGCGTTAGTAGTGTGCACTATTTTTAGCCTCAGTCGCTTAAAAATGCTATTAAAAAGACCTTTTGTACTTTCATCCTCCACATCGTGGAAGATGTATAAATTACTGTAGACGCAAATCTCGTCGATTAGTAATTTTTTTTGCAAGTAATCAATTCTTAATGCTCGTGCACTTATTTGTTCTATTAATACTTTTCTATTACTCTGTGTACATCGGAACTTAAATCCTAAATCTGTAAATACGAAACACTCTGTACAAATGCAGATAATTTTTGGATTGTAGACCATCTATGATTTCACAACAATTTGTACAAATTTTTTCCCTATATGTCCAATAAAACACCCGGTAATAGGTACATTCTAATGCGAATTTGGCAGTCAACCAAAAAGATAAATACAGACGCGATATTAGTAAAAAAAATATCTTTCAGAGCCGAATACACTACATTGAACCCATAAAGATACGTTTCCCATTTCGATTCATTCATGTTACTTAGTACGTATCGTAGACTTAAATTTATCCATTAACTTCTTCCCTTCGTTCATAATTTTACGGATTGTTGTAGGCGGACCGTTATTTATTATCAGTTTCTGACGTATCTACCTACAGAAGCGAGAGCGCCCAACATTTTTATCACTTCGTGGAAATATTTCCCTTCGTATTTGCACAGCTGGTTTTTCGAAAAATACTCGAATGTAAGGTTATCGCTTATTGTGATGCGACTTGTATATTACCGGGATAATCTCAGGATATTTGCATATAAGTACGCATGCACTAAGTGTTGGTATTTATGTTTACGTACAGTGAAAGAATTTAATAACCGCCGGGTTTGCCGGTAAAAAAAAGAGATACGTGAATGTAGTGATGTGTATGCCATCTACCTACTCTATTGAATGTAAAATAAAGGTTTATTCTTGATGATTAAATACAAATAGAAATAAACAATATTTATGCTGCTTTCTTAAACAATTCGAGTATACCTAAAATTCTCTACTCAATAGCAAGTGAATAAATGGATATTAAATGCAGGCCAAATATTTGCCAGGGAACACTGTTTTATTACGCGGATTATTTACCTGCCTACTTCTATTTGTATTTATTCATCAAGAATAGATGTTATTTTACATTCAATAGAGAGCAAAGATGAGGTACACGTCACTACATTCACGTACTCGCGGTTATTAAATTCTTTCACTGTACGTACGCACAAGCATTATGCTGCCATCCTGATTCCGGACGGTGTAAGATTAACAGTTTTGCGCGAAGTGTTTTTTGCGTAAAAATAGAAGCGTTAACGTTATTTTTAACTGTAGATGGTCGTTTTGAGAAATTATATTCCAAAGTGAAGCCAACACAAAACTCGAAAAAATATTCATAACCAGTTCTACAAGAGTGGGGGCAAAACAGGATTGAATTGTTTCTAATTGTAAATTGCAATTTTCGTTTGTTGGTTACACACTAACTTTGATCACCTCAACATCTTAAACGTGGAAAATAAATTGGTGTAAAAGGTAATACAGTACAAAGGAGCAACGTTATGTACTTGTCTGGGTTTATTTTTATTATATATATCTTTTAACCCTATTATGTCCGTTAATTTTATAGCAACATTTGGTGGTAGTGATGAGGTCATATTTGGGTATAAAAACGGTACTCATCTAACTCCGAGTTTGGTTGCGCACATATGAGCTTAAAAACATAAGTATTTACGTAGTCGGTAAGGTAAGATGTTAATGAATTGTATAACTCCACATCCTGGAAGGTTTGTTTGCTAGTGAAATCGTGGCTTTAACTAGCAATAAAAACTTTAATAAAAGCTATGTTATTTAACTTATTTGTATATTATTACAGCATACAAGCAATTGCAATAAAGCGAATATAATTTACGTCTACACATAATTTCCCGCTGTTTTACATTCGACGCAGCGTGATGTGTTTAAGTTTTCCTGTCCTTAATTACGAAATTGTTATGAAAAACTAGAGTTACAAACTAATTAACCGGATTTGTTTCCTTTTCTCGGTGATTTATCTAATCAATAGGGTACCTGCGTTACTCAAACAAACTTCTCCATCATTACGGAACTTTATGCGCGGTCCGTCTATCTATAGATCGAATGCGTATAAAAAATAAACAACTAGTGCAAGTACCGTCCCGGTTTATAAGCGATGTTGTACAACCTTCCTGCTTTTTTTCGGCGTTAATTTTTATTTTATTGTTTAACGAACCTTCTATTTTCGAACGTTTTATTTGGAAATGGCTACTTGACGTGTGCTCATGCGAGAGCCGAGCGATGCTGGCTCGTCTCAGTCTAGTCTTTATTTTTAAGACGTTATCGCCCGGCGCAAGAGACTTCAATGACCCCCAAAAATGAAATATTTATCGCTTTAACTACTAACTAATGTTAAGTAAAATAAATAGAATTAAATAGCTGTAAATAAATAAATGGTGAAAACCATCAAATTTTATAATATATAAAATAATGTCAAATTACAAAATCTGTAAATTAGCTTCCGCAAAATGGACGCAATTATTTCTCATTAATTTTTTTCTAACATCAATATTCTACATATGATATATACAGGATGTTTAGGACGAATTTTAGGTACTTTATGGATTGCATATAAACACGTGCCAAATTCTTAATCGTTAGAGAAAAATAGTAATTTTAATTTTTTTTTTTTATATTTTTTAATATTTTTTTAATATTACAGTGTGCCTTTTTTATTGGGCGTAGTAGGAACAATGCTCCTATATTCAAAAGAACCGTTTATCGAAAGAATTTGGATTAATGAATTATTTATATCGAAATGCATGGAGCCTCTAATCTTTGACAAAACGTCGTGACATATTTAAATATTTTTAACTTTTTGAGTTACGACTCAAGGAGGGAATATAAAATTTTATTGCATGTTCAACAGCTTTCTCTAATTAAGCTCCTATTCATCTAGAGATAAAAAAAAACGTAAAAATTCGTAAATGTTTTTACATTGTAACGATACAGCCGCCCGCCACCACGGAGAAATTTAATAAAAAAAATATACGCAGCTAATACATAAAACCTTATAGAAATGAACCTCTTTATTAAGATGTTAAGTTCGGATATGACCTTATATCATTATGCGGTGAGCCGCATATGTAAATACAGCACAAGTTGCGGCTATAATGTTTTATATTTAAATAACACGCATGTGTGTTTTAATATGCTGTACTAGATGCTTCGTAGACTTGCACTATACTAACAGCATACTTGATTAAGTCAAGCAACCATCTATGAATTTTAATATGAGGAATGCATTGTTACTTTCCTACTTGTACACATCTATCTTGCGTGGATTATAGCTTCTGTGAAAGTTGAATAAAATATGTACGTTTTAATTTAGAGTTAAATTTAAAATTTAAAACAAAACATACGTAGAATGACGGTTTTTTATAATATTATTATTAAGTTTTACAATGGTACGATTAAACAATTTATTTGTTTTAAAATAACAAAGATAACATTCAAATCTAGTTTACAAGCTGGATTTTTTTTTATTTTTAACAAATGCGAACACTTACTGAACACTTATCTAGAATTCTTTTGATAAAGTTGCCGTCACAGCCACTACTAGACTGATTGGTACCGTGGTCCTTCTTTATGATAGTCGAGCATAATTTCAAGGCTTTCCCTTCGACGTACGTACACTTATCACACACGCACATTTTGTTTCTTCGTCGATAACAATAGAAGCGTATCTACACACCGACCAAATTAGTTCCTTTCTTTCATTTAAAGTATTGAATAGAAACGATATCTCGGAAGAAAGACTAAGAATATCGGGCGATAGGAAAGTTCGTCGGACTTTCGGTCTCTAAAACGGATCGTATAAGCCGCACGCATAGATCCTTCTTGTTTTTCGGAGGCGCACGCTCCTCGAGTCACGCACTCCTAAAATCTTGACGGTCAAGTCGTGGTGGCGTTAAGCCGATTGATGCCTGAACGAGTGCACTAAACAACTGCCGAGTTTTAGAGCTCTAATCTAAGGACGTCTGTCTTTTGCCTGGTGTTTGGCTACCAACCCCACTCTACTAACCGATGGTTGGAACGAAAACAATAATCTTAGTTTGAAGTGTTAACGTAATAAATTAAATGTCTTTCGGGTGTAAATATATAAGTAACGCTATATATGATGCGATATGTATTCGCTTTATTAATAATTAATATCCTTATTTTTATTTTCGACATACCAAAGCCAACGGAGTAAAATTGGGTAAATAGTGCCGGTTTTTAAGAAAATTCAAATACCGAAAGCTGTAGCGGTTATTACTGCAACTTGAAATATTTTTTTTCTTACGGTACAATAAGCCAAGTAAAGTTGCGCCAAAAAGGCAAAAATTTAAAATGGAATGGGCGCATACAAGTTATGTTCTGTTACGCTGAAATTTTTCGAAAATTAGTTTTTAACAAACAAGCTTGTTGCTAACATGATGAGATATTTATATTAATTATTTACCTTTTAACAGAGTACTTAATCAAATTAAATAATGCTTGCATGTTATTCGTATCCACTATACACAAGTTAGAAAAATTCTTAATAGATAATCCTCGACAAGGTAATGGAAGCAGTTAGTTTCTTCTTTTACGTTGTATATTTGCATGTTACTGAAGTTAAATTCCATCCAACGATCAATCCTCAAAAGATTGATCGTTGGAGAAAGAAAATTTCACCATGTGCACTGCAGCTTCTTATATGCGGAGCTACACCAAAATTCAAAGAATTACATCAATAAATAAAGTTATTAGGTTCTTGAGACGGTGTGTGGTTGACCTAAGAGTGTGTCGATTGAGTAGTGACTAGGTCGGGTAATTTATACCATATTATTAATGATGGTCTCCTCGACAGAAAGGGTGAAGCGCACTTACTTCTAATATTATTTCGTTTTATTGCCTTATCGTACATCATATATTTATTAAACGTTTTTACATGGACTGAACACAATCTTTAATCTGATTTAATTTTTTAATATAGACCATAAGTTTTTATTAATTATTATAATTCGATTTATACGTGACAATTAACGCGAATGTGGTAACGTATGAAAGGCGGGCGAATCCATAAATAATTATTATCGAAATTATCTTCTTTGCGCTAGGCATACGACAACACACCCAATATCTTTTCACCCTCTTATTTATTATATGTTGCGTTGTACGTAAAATGGAAGAATAAAATGCTACCTAAACAGAATCTGCACGTAGGTAAAAATTATTTTTGGATGGGGCGGACATTTTTATTTATCTAGCTCGAGAATTACGCTGTAAAGATAACTAAACATACAATTTGATATACAGGGTAGACGGATTACAGTACAGATTTACACGGCTGTCATGTATATTGTTTCATTTTTCAATTTTCAATAAGGCAAACCTGCGGTCATTATCTTCAGTTCATGAATAACAGATGTTCTCGTAAGATGCCCCCCTAATAAACATATCTCCAGAAGATGAAGTAGGGTACAAGGGCAGCATATTCCTAAACAAAAACCTAAAAGATATAATTACTCCTTGAGTGAACAAATAGGGGATTTCATGGGTAAAAGTTTCAATTGGCACTAACAGCAATTCCTGATTCGTGCTTCGAACAAATTGACCACTCTCGGAATAGTCCAGATACGATCGTCGTTTCAGTGTCGGCGCAGGGGCGAAGGCTGCAGTTTGGGGATATTTTGAAGATAAAGAGAAGGAAAATATTTTACGGGTATTCAAATTGTTATTCAAGCACTGTAATGAGTGCATTAATGTTAGGGGGGGACCGTATTGAAAAATAAAATTTAATTGTGGCTCTACGCTGTTTCCTTCATATTCGGGTTGGATACTTTTAACACTACCCTCGTAGTCACTTAAAGGACTATTGCACTGACCTGTCTCTAATGTGCGAAAGTGCAATTGCTATGAAATTAATTGCTACATGTTAGTGTCAACGCAATACCGTCATTCTTTGATTATTTCATAAAATGTTTGTGTACCTACATTTCAGAGATACAGCATGATATAAGGTAGCATTTTCATATTAAATGTTCCACGGAAGTCCCTAGAACTAACCTTGCTGTAGAGTTTGGCGTACTCTATACAAGTAAGGATAAGAAGTTATATATATATTAAATAATATATTTATATATTATATTTAAATAACAGTTTACAGGTATATATGTATATATTAAAATGATTCATCATCCTTATAACAAAAAAGCTAACAAATGAATAATGCACGATACGCTCATATGCAACAAAGAAAAATAAAGTGACTCTCGTTTGAAAAAAGCAAATATCTATGTATATGCTGTTTAAAAATAGATTCTTTTATATGCATATTTATGTCTATTTTTAACAACATTAGTTCCGCTAAATAATTACTCATATCTGTAAAATACGCTGAGGTAAAATTGATTTGTTGATCAATAGCTTAGAAAATAGGAAATATCTTTACTTTAAAGGACAAAAGAATACATTTCCAATTCCATTAGATTTACGTAAGCTGAAGAAACAAGTTTGGAGACAAATGGACCTGATGGAAACCAGCCATTATGTTCTTTCTTATTGGTCACAATACAGTCATATATTGTTGGGCAGCAAAAAGATATCTTTAAATTGCTTAGAGGAACGATTTCGTACTCTGGTAATTAGTTTATGATTATTTTATCTAAAAGCAAATAGTTTGTTACAATTTAAACTTTAAATTCAATACTTGCACTGCCACATTGAGAAAGTAGATTAAATAATGTTTTCTTCGAAAGTACAGTCTCTACACCATAAGTAATACAAACTTAAACACACTGTATCTTTTACGAAGAAGTCAACTACGTTGAATTTAATATGTAACCATTGGGGAGAACTTAAAAATCATCATTTAAGTTGCACATAAATGTAGTATTCCAGTTCTGATTGAAAAAGCCCCTGTATGTACATAGAGTGTTATTATTTTATTTATTTGAGCTTTCTCCAATAATACTTCTACTGTCAGTGTCTTTTTTTAATAAATTAGGTTGAAAATTGTTTCTTTTCTCAAATAATATACGACCTTATTAACATCTAGAATGATAGATAGATGCTTTCCGTACTTACAAATGCCCGAGAATGCAATTTAATATAAGCTCAGCTTTCATATTCGGCGCATTACTTTGAAACCTGTGCCAGGGAATGCAAAGTTAACCGTATCCCTTTCTTCATCCAGCGACAAAATTCAATGTATGGGGTCCTGTGTTTAAACGAATTCCTTACTACAATAGCGTTTCATCCAGCACGTGACTGTGAAAGCAGTAGATACTCTATGTCCCTAGAAAGTCAACATGACTGCCTGTGACAGATCGAAAGACGATTCAATTTCGAGAAAACAGGTGTAAAGAGAACGTGTCAATTTCTGTTTTCGCAGTCTCCACTGTCGCAAGGAGACTTTATAAAAAAGCACGTTTTCTAACAGGATGTTTTTCATAAAATGCAATAATACCCTTATTTGTGAGGCGTTCGAGATGTTTGTAGAATAATACCGATTTTACCGAGGATAAATTACATTGGTCCGAGTAAACGGCGCAAAGTCGATTGGTTGTTGAGGTAATGGTAATAAATAAATAAAATATTTTTGTTGCGAATCGATTGTGTGAAATATTCAATAGTACAGGTCGTTCTTGGCAGTTATGGCGGCAATTTTTATTGTTTAACTTTAGCCGTTTGTGTTAATCGATGTTAGGGTTTATAAAAAATGGAAAAATAAAATATCCTCATTGAATCCTTCCATTTGAGAGGCAATATGGATGCTGCTTACGAGGATTGTTACGATCATTTGCCATCGTGAAATTTTGGGTAGCTGCTCGTATCCGTCTAGTTGACGAAAAACATTCGAAAAACATATAAAAAAATTGCAATTACTACCAATAACACCGGGAAATCTCACCAAATGGCGTTAGGGACCGCAGATTCTGTGTGTATCTGTAAAGAACGTGTTTCTTATATATTGACCCAAGATTTTGGCATGAGCGTTAATTAACAATTATGAAAGTTGGCTATACCAGTGCATTTATGAAACCAAGGCCTTTGAAAGAAAAAAAAAGCGCTCCTTGCAGCAGTCGAAGCGCCCCAAAAGATGACATCGTACCCCAACCCTAACTCCATATATTCCAAATAGGATTACTCCACACCCACACATCCTACCAAACACCTAAGACCATAAGGGTGCAGAAACAAATCTATTCTCCAAACTTGCGCCCGATTTTATTTATTTTATCAACTAGTCTTTGTCCTATCTCTAAGTGATATGGAGGAGACGCACAAGTCCAACTGGTCCAACATGGTGACATGACTACCATGGCTTGCACGTTCACCAGAGCTCTTTTCAATAGAGCGCATCAGCATGGTGTAAAAATAGTTTCGTTACGAATAAGAGGAGAGGGTCACACGTTTCATCTTTTGAAAACTACACACACACGGAATTTTAAAATCTACGCGTGTCCATTTAGTGCGTGGGTGAAAAATGATTTTTTTCCTACATTTTTTCCTAATTTACAGAAAAACTTTTCAAATAAGAAGTATTCGAAGATAAATCAGCATACGGGATTACGTTTTTGTACGTCTCTCTTCAATTTATTTCGACATTCTACTGGTACGTTGCATAAATCGAAATTTGGTAATTTCCAACTAACTCTTCATCTAAGTAAGATCGTTTCTTAATCATTTACGTGACATTCGCTTCTCATAGGTACATATCCACTGAACTAGGCATTGCGGTAAAGGTGCTCGCTGTATAATTTTCTCGCGAGGTATTTCTCAAAATTATCATATCGTAACCTAGAAGTTATATGCGGTTGATAGAAAAAAGAGAACTACGCAATATCAATTGACTGGACGGGATATTTTCCAGTTATAATTTATCGGGCATTTGCATAATCGTCGCTTGTCGTATACGTAACATTGGATAATTCAAGAAAGCTGCGAAAGACGACTGTTCAACGTTTCGTCGTAATACTACCATTATTATTTAATTTCTGCTAGCAACGTGGGAACAGTTAATGAACTCTTGGCCATCGTACGCGTTTTTTCTCTCCTAAATTCTTTTCCTTTTCTTTTATACGAATTTGCCTCGATATATAATCGCGTCTCGCCTCTTTCTGACAGACGAATGAGTGAAAGACTTTCACTTAAAGGGCGCTGACTTTGCCGGAGGGAATTGTAGTTTTTTTTTTACGTGAGCGGTCGGCGCGGTATCAAAAGAAAAATTTCACAATCGACGACATGTAGCACGTAACGACCTTTACAGAGCCGACTAGACAGCGAAATCCGTCATTAATTATCTTTAGTTGGTTAGAAATGGCCTAGTATATGAAATATACGGTAGGTAGTGCCCATACAACGGCCTAAATTAATTTTGTTTGGTTAGAAAAGCTCTTTCATTTTCGTCAATTAATCTTCGTTGTTGTATGTGTACACCTACGGATGTCATTGAACTTCCCTTTGAACATTATATCAACTCGTAATACATACTTTATATCACGCGTTAAATTGGGAGAAAAGTTCACGCCTTCCACTACGTTGATTTTGTCGAAGCTTTTAAAGATTTTCTCAATCAAATTATTAAAAATATCATCTACGCACTTTTGAAAAAAAAACAATTTTGAAATACGCTTGCAATACTGAACCAAGGGTGCAAATTCTAATAATTCTAATCGAAGTAAATCGTAGACTTTCAACTACGAAACGTAGCAAGAAAATTTCTATATGTTGACATTGCACACTAACAATAAGCTGTAAATAGATCTTTTACACGTGGATTTATAAATGAAAAACAATGATGCCCATACTTGCGCTATCGTTCCATACAAATTTTGGGGATGTAAACATAATTTCAGGGTAATTTTTTAATTAGGAAGTTGGAAAAATGGAAATGAGACGAACAAGCTACAAACAGGTATGTACTATTTATATGACATCGTTATAAAGTTTTACTACCTGGCTTCGGGTCGTACGATGGGTGCAATAAAGAATAATTAAGATGACGCTAAGAATGGCTGATGGGGGTTGATTTCGAAATCGATGAAAGCAATCTGATTATTAAGCCTGCAGAATCGTGCGCTTACGTTCGAAATTAGCAGAGACTAGACAGACTCGTGTTTTATCGACTTTCGGGGCAACCCGAAACCAATTCTCATGAGACGAATAAACACGAGTCTGTCTAGTCTCTGCTAATTTCGTAAAGCGCAACTCGTTTCTGCAAGCTTAATGATTATATACAAATTTAATTATTTTCCATAGTTTCTTCGTTGCTGGGATTCTCCATCTTTTTGTTATGGAATCTCTTCCCCTCGAAAGACCTATGGTCAGAGAATTTAATTTCCGAACGAAGCGAGGCGAAGCGAGCAATCGGTACCCATCCCCGCTACGTACCGATATCTTTTCTCTTGCTCGGTTCACCACGTCTCATTTGGAAATTAATTCTCTAGTTCTGTACGGACTACACCATATTGAAATCAATATTTGAATTTCATTAACGAAGCGTTATTGTCCATCCGTCTCCGTCGGGGTGTTAGTGCATACCATTGAATTTGTTTGTTACGTAAATGAAATGGATATTATGGTTCTTATGAGTCATCGTAAGTTATGGTATGATTTATAAGCTTAGCCAGTACTAAATTTCTAAGAGCAATTAAGCCCATAACGATGGTATTTAAAATTTATGCCAATATTATAAACTGCACAATGCATTCGTTAAAATTAGGTGAATTGTATGCAAAGTAATAATTATTCCCGAATTAAAAAAAAAACATGAAATAAATAAAGGCATATTGCACTTGCTGTTGAGGCAATCATCAATTATGCTTTCTTAAATAAGTACACTCCAGGTAAACACGCACTTCTGTTATTAGTGCTATTTATAGGGGTCTAAATAAAGAGAGCTGTGAGTAACTATTTTCAAAGGTCGGTTTTATCATCTATCTTTTAGGCAAGGAAGTACAACAATAAAAATTTTTACTTAAATCGATATGTCTAATTTCTAGTTTATTAGAATTCAAAATTGACTGTTCCGTTTGTATCTATTGTAGCTATTGTGTTTAGTATAATACGGTAAGTGTTAAATAGTTCCAAGAAAATAGTTTCGAATTTATTGTCGGTAATGCGTCATTCTAAAAATTCGACTGTACGAAAATATGTACTATGAAAGTTGTTAATACTGGTTTTACATTCTTAGTCACGTTTCCACCTGAAATGTGTATAAATCACAAATACGACTATAAAGAGAACTGAAAACTGCCGGCACCGATAATAAGACGTTTATTATTCAAAATTAATACTAATTTGTTAATTCCGATGTTTATTTCCTGTTTCCCCGGTTTGATAAGAGGAAAAGAAAAGAACAATAGATGTAATGTCTTGCTCTCTTCATATTGTTATTTACCAATAACACTGAAGGAGGAAAAGGAAAAATATAGGGTCTCTATGAAAACATTCGGGTGTCTCTTATTGTTACATACATCTAATTGCAATTAATCGCATTGCGTGTTTTTTCTAATTTATTAAAAAAAAGTGTAAAAGGGCCAAATCTGGACTTCTAGCTGCTTATTTTCCTCATCTAGTTAATAGCTGTAGCCATTTTTGACTATTTAACGATTCTTCTATAAAAAAAAATTGTCCAATAATATGATTTCCAACTATTTTCACCTATACGTTCAGCTTTTAGCTGCTGCATGTTTCTTGAGAGACATGCTCCGGTGTTTTGACTCGCCCTTTACAGCTAGAGGGTGGTAGTAACCCGGGGACGGAACATGCTCCAAAGGACACAACAAGCTTAAAAGCCCTCGTAGGGCTGCTGTCATTTAATAGCTTGTTATGAAATAAGTTAATAAAGTATTCAATGGGACGTAATTAAACAAAACTTCACGGCATATATCGGGCTACATAAAAAATAATGTTTTAACCAAATCAAGCAGCAATATCGTTACAGATATGGCTACTCAATTGACCAATAATAAGGTGGTGCCAATTTGCGAGCAAATATGTCACTTAATCTGCAATTTTCAAGCAATCAAAACAACTTTCTCTTGTATTAAGCAAAATTATCAATATGGCATTGTATAAATAAAATTGGTAACTAACGTCCTTTATTCATTAAACATTCGTAATTAAATCCACATTACTGAAGAGAATATTTACGGAAATAGGGATTTGATTGATGGAGAATGGCATGGCTCCATGAAATATTTAAATTTAAAAAGGCGTAAGGCGTAAGAAAATTGTCAAAATTTACAATAATTATCAAAACAGATGCTCATTTCGCAAACTTAAGCAGCAAATTAATTTGAAAGTCTTCATGTAAAGTGCGCTATAAGTAGGTCGCTAAAAAAATACAAAG
>LR736917.1:399048-604458 GCA_902654985.2 Oryctes borbonicus | reverse complement strand
GCAATACTCCAGAATCATGCAGTGCCATCAGGATTGCGTATAATAGGCCGTAACTTTACATTCATGCATGACAACGACCCAAAACACACTGCGTTAGTGTGTAAGAACTATCTAAAGGAGCAAGAAGAACAGCACACCCTGAAAGTAATGACATGGCCCCGACAAAGCCCAGATTTGAACCCTACAGAGTTGTTGTGGGATGAACTGGACAGGAGGATCCGAAAAATATGCCCAACTTCACGAGAACATTTACGGAATATTCTGCAACATGAACGGATTAATATTCCACAATCCGTTTTAACAAAACTTATCGAAAGAATGCCTAGAATAGTTCGAGCGGTGATTAACAGCAAAGGAGGTTTTTTCGATGAAAAAAAAATATAATGTTCAGTATGTTATATTAGGCCAGAATAACTTTTTATTTATTTATTTTCGTCCTTTTTACCTGTACATACAATAAAATTGCATTTTGTTTTTAGTTTCGTTTGTTTCTGTAACCTTTTCGTGTTTTTTTTACCAACCGACCGAACTGCTCTGGACGGCATTGTACATTGTTTGGAGCTCCAAATTAAAATTAAAACCACAATATTTCGACCGTACTTCAAAATTGATTTGTGTCGCTGTGGATGCCCAAGTTTTTTCGGCGTTCTTATTTAATTGAATAGTGGAAGAAAAAGCTTTCTGCTTATTTTCGAGTAACTTTAATCCACAAGGGTAAAATTTATCCACAGGGCTAAAATTACGCCTTCTATTCAGGGTGATTTTCACCTATTTCCTTTTAGGATTCATGGCTAGTACTACACATTTTTTACGCAGGTATTAGGTGCCTTTATAGTTAATTCCCAGTGATTTATATTTATTTCGAATATAATTTTTTCTAACTGATTGAATATAAATCTCTACGCAGCGTGTAATGCACAATTAACATTGTAACATGAGCACGTAATACCAATTACGTGCTGTGCGTCCTTCAGATATTAGCAAATCTTCGTCGAATGAGATGTTTCAATGTGTCTCTGGCAAGGTATACTTACGAAACTCCGTATATTTATGTACATACGAGTTTGCGTTTAAGGTTACGTTAAACAGAAATCAGTTCGCTAATAACAATGCTGCACTAGAAGCATATCTGCATTTCATGCATAGATAGGCAGTTGTGGCGTAATACTACAAGTGAACTTGTTTCACCTACAGAAGGTAATGTACCTAGTTGTAAACCTTGGACTTTCTGTTGAAATTTTATGTTAAATACCTTTGTTCGTTACGTAATCGTTGTCGCAATGGCAATCATTGGTTTATTGAATGATGCTACGAATTAGGTAGTGATTTTTGGTGCGTTATTTCATTAAGTTACGAGAATATT
Source organism: Oryctes borbonicus (assembly GCA_902654985.2). Taxonomy (NCBI): domain Eukaryota; kingdom Metazoa; phylum Arthropoda; class Insecta; order Coleoptera; family Scarabaeidae; genus Oryctes; species Oryctes borbonicus. The sequence goes on along the minus strand of LR736917.1, from coordinate 603,095 downwards.
TATTCTAAATGTTGAAACGTACCATATGAAAAAAAAAAATTACACTATCTGCATCTACGCATTAGATTTTCACGTTGAAAGATATTATTCCAGTTGGGCCCGAGCGTATAGTGTACACAAAGTACTGAAAGACCATAGCGGCTTATTTTTAAGTACGCAGGAAATAACTAATTCAAGGACACCTTCTATCTACAGGCATTCTATTGTCATGTCATATCATATAGAAGGCGTTATATATGAATCATAGACTACATATTTAGACTAAGCTATTGAATTTAAATTTGAAAAGGGCGCTTCAAATTGATATACAGAGATCTCCTCCATCACAAACGCGTCTCGAATGAAAGCTCGTTGGTCGGTATTGTCTGCGGCACGCCGTAGGTGAGGAATATAAAATTTGACGGAATGGGAATGTACTATCAACGTATCTAAATCTCGTATTAATTTTATTATGGTAAATATATAGAGAGAGATATCCAGGTGTAGATAGTGGGTAAGTAAGCTAAGGAAGAAAATAGGAGAAAGGAAAATACGATTAACCAAAATCACAAAACATTGTTAAATTTTCGAATTTTTTTGTTTAATGTAGTGCACTATTATTAAAGTTGACTGTAGACAACGCTATTCGCACTATTATCTACAACCGTTGACCAGTAGCCCTAACACAATTTGTAAAATTCTCGAGTACTGCTTATTAGGCAGGTTGCGATCATAACATGGATAAATGGAAATTATTACGAATGCTCAATGTGGTTTAGGGAACCGTAGATCGTCTTTAGTGTCTCTTATTGAATTTGATTTTCGAATCTTGAACACTATTGAAAGGCTTGCAGAAGGCCTTGATCGCGTTCAATAGGGAGAAGCTACGTTCTTATGGGGTGCGAGACAAAACTGCTAATTGATTTTTCCCTCACTTTGAGGGTAGAACTCAATTCGTAATGTACAAGTAACACGGTTGAAGAAGAGGGGAAGAATTTATATTTACACGGCTTTGAATTTGATTTAACAGCGTCGAGCCAGATAAGTGAAAAAACTATATTATTATTTTTTTCTTTGCATTATGACCACCAAAGAAGTGTTGAAAGAACAGGCGCCTCTCAAACGGAGGTTCAGTAAAATTTATTCTATGTACATTTCTTTTCAATGTGAATTGCACTGCAAGGCTCAGTGCTACAGATCCGACTGTATGTCGTTTTATTTCTAGCGGGCGTTTACTTAACAATCTACCTTGGTGATATTTCAATCTTAACGAATATTCACTGAGATGCAGCGGAACTAACCGCTAAAAATTTTATGGGGGATAGTTTTCGTGCAATAAATTATTGCTAAGTCTAGAGAAAATTAAATACATGTTGTTCCATGCCCGACACAGAAGACCTAATGAGATTAATTGGAAATTGCGATTTTGGCAAATTCCTTGCAAACTTGCGACATATACGAATTTATCTTGAAAAGAGAGAAAATCTAACCGAAATATAAACATTTAGATGTCCTATCAACTTTTTGTGTAATTTCTTTATATTGCTTAGAGTTTTGCTCAAGATTGCAGTACGGTATGGTATACTGTTATGGGGCTCCTCTTCCAATATGCAGCAAACTTTTCCTACATAAAAAGCAGTGATTCGGTGTCAGCTGGGCTCACTTCCATGATTTTTGATTTATTTAGAAATTTTAACCTGCTACCATTACCACAGTTTGTAGGCTGGCTATCACACTTTTTACATATAAGAAGCAACCCCCACAAATATTAACTATCAGTACAGCACTGAAGACAGACACAACCTATGCACACCTCAGTGTACCATGGCTTTGACATATGGAAGAATAAACGATTCTAGAATTAGGATTTTTATCGACTTTCTGTAGAGATAAAAAAAAGCAACGCTACCAGGTATTTTAGGAGTTTTGTAAACGTTATTTACTGAAACCATTTTACTCTCTACGTGAATTCTTTAGTTAGTGGATTATTTCGTTTTGTAATATGTTTTATTATGTGTTATTTGAATTATGTTTTAATTTGACTTGTTTGAAGTCAAAAAATAAATGACAACGTCTAAATCTCTGGTCGACTATCTATGGAGCAAGGATAAAGGATAACATAAAATTAAATTGTCGTTGACTTGGAAAAATATTGCCATCATCTTATACGCTTGATTATGGTTCACATCAAAATATATTTACCCGTTAGGTCATTAAGGTACATTACGTATTATTCCACCATGCACGGTTTATTATCGTAATAAAAACGTAAAATTTCGCATACGTTACGCTTAATAATTAACGCAAGCAGCCATAGAATCGAGCAAATACTGGAAGAAGCACGAACGCCGCAAACGCCCAACCTCATCGGCCAATGTCAAGGCGAGTAACATGAGCCGGCACGGATTTTCGCAATAACCGGATGAAATTCATAGATGTTCGCGGACGGATCGATTGCAATCCTACGCATACTTTGCTCTCTTCTTTTCTCTTTTCTTCAACATCGGCGATTCTTAGGATTTCTCAAATTATTGAAATAATAACGAAATCCTAATTAATGCTTTTCTAATGAAGTACGTAATTTCTAGAAACGTTGCTTGTTTTCTCCATAATTTCTTTAATGACTTACGCCAATTAAACTTTCTTATGGGATTAATATAAGATGATAACTTACTCTCTAAAATAAAGAATTGATGCGATTTTATCTTTAGAATTTGTTTGAAGATCTGAAAAAATTCTGATTTTTTTTTTGTTGCTTTTTGACGTGGTGAATGAAATAAACGTACCAGTAATGGTGCATAAGATGCAGAAATGTTTATGAGTTCGTTGTTATTGACGATCTAAAGTATAAAACGTAGTGCATTTTTTATAATAAATAACTTCGTCGTAAGATTAACAATAAAGGCATTTTTTCATCTTGTCAATTCGGGAGACAGCCCTGTATAATGTCCACATGATAATACCTAGTGGTACAATTTTTAAAAACTCCGATGCAGGTTTTTTACGAAAAAAGGGCGCAGCGCACAATCTACCTAATGGTACGGCACGGCGCTGCATACCTACTATAGGCAAATTAGAACTTTCACGTTGGGATTTCGAAGATATCCGTAAGTACCCGTTAGCGAATCGTCGTACTTTGTTTTTTAATTGGCGCTTCCATTTTCTATTAGCCACAATGTAATAAATTACGCGAAGCTGACACTCTGCAAGTGTTCGAAGATGTGCTCAGAATTTAAAAACCGTTACGCGAGAGAAAGGCGATTTTGCAGCTAAGCTTTTATATACACATGTAAAAAGACTCATACAAGGCTGTTCACAATGACATTGATAAATCTTGGTATGCGATTCCTGACGTAATACAAGGTTCTGCGAATTTTCATTCGGAAACTCGCAACGCTGTTACGTGATGACTATTAATTTCGCAGAAATTTCGTACTCATGTTTTAATATCAAAAGTGGCACTGACTTATGTTACATTTGAATAGCAGTAATCATGGACTTAAGTTCTGTTGAACATATTTTTTTTCTAACTGGTATAGTTTACATTTACCTGCGGCTGTTTATATGGAGCAAAAGAGTTTGAGTGACGCGAAAGAATGAGGACTTAGGACAATTTTGGAGGTCGAAGTAGCTTTGGAATTGCTCATATTATGGATTCTGCAAAATTTCAGTGCATTGATTTTTTTTGTACGTTTGTTGTAAAATATACGATTGTTTAGATGTTAGTACTCAAATTCCATACACAACTTTGGCAAGGCTTACATGCTGACTTTTGTGATCCGATACGAAATTTACCAACTGCAAAATGTATTTTGGGCGGCGAACTTTTGAATGTCAATATGATAAAATTTGAAAAATAGGTTACGTGATGTGAAGCTAAGCTTTTTGTGCAAAACTTCCGCTGTTGATTCAAAAGCTAATAAATTATCCTGAAGCTTTTTTACGTGTGTTAGTTATTAGCATTTTCAGAAATCCTTTAAAAATATTTAAATTAATTATAATAATTTTAAATAACATTTTTTTTTTCACTTTCTATTTAATATGATTATAGAAAGCTCAGGCTTGTACGAATTGTTCCCAAGGTATACGAACTAATAAGGATTAATAAGGAACCAGCAGTAACTCCAACTTTATCATTTTATTGCTTCTATTTTTATTACCGTTAGCCTGACTTATCAACATACCTTGAAGGTACGTAATACCCATCTGTAAAGTGTAATACCTGCACCAATAGTGCTGCGCGTTAGTTTAGTCTAGCTTAGGATTATATTTACGTGGACGTTGAATCTTCGTTGGTAACGAGCTCCTGCACGCATATAATTCTAATTTTATATAAAGTACGCATATACCTATGTACGTTAAGAGCAGTAGGCGGTAATCGTATACAATATTTAAAGTTAAGAAAACATCCGTATATTAAAACAAACAGAAGGCAGCGCAGCTCATGTGCGAGAGCTTAATTTTAAACAATGCCGTTATAAAAATACACCGCGCACAGAGCCGAATAGGCAGAGAAAGAAAATGTTGGGTGGAATCGATCGCTGGAGGCGCATTAGCTCGTACTTAGCCTGCGATAAAGGTTCACTAGGACGTAATTATATTTGTGTAAGAGAAAGAACTAGTTCGCCATCACAATGTAACAAATATTTACAGTTCGAGAAGTAGCTATAGATAGCAGAGTGTTTCAAGTAACTGTAGTTAAATTCCTCAAACGTAAGAGGACACAAAATGTGTAATAATAAACGCAACGTAGTTGACTAGATGTATAATGGTATAATAAACCGCGTTACAAGCAGATTTTAGAAACGTCCGTATGAAATTGGAGCACAAGCACAAAATGTTATGGCCTACAACATGTAAAATTTATTTAACAGAAGCTTGTAACGCAGTAAGAAAACTATGTTTCTGCAAAATTGGGAACAAAATCCAAAGCTATTGAGGTAAACAACGAAACAGCAGTTCATTTATTTTATTACCCAGAATTGTGTTAAAGTGAAAAATTATTATACGCCCTACATTATTGTTAATCCTAATTGTTGCAAATGAACGAACGGCAAAATGTAAAAAATCCCGAAATTTTATTTTAATTTTTTTATTGCACACATTTTGCTAGATACAGTTAAAAGATATGCAATTATTTTTTCTTCCATTTATTTACGTTTTTGTTGATAAGGGAATAAGAGAATGTCAGCACGGTTCTACACAAGGACGCCCTGCAGTAGATGCAATATTCCCCTTAAACCAGATTATTAGAGAAGTCCTGAAAACAATATCGAAATAAATATAATATTCATAGATTTTAAACAAGCCTTCGATTGTTTCGCATTAGAAATAAAACAGAAATGATTATGCCTAATGTAAGGTTCGGGAATAGCAGTACTATCACAAAGAAGAATTTAAAAAATAAATAATAAAGGGACCTGCAGAATTATTCAGTATATTTCTGGAACGAGTCGCAAGTAAAGATGACCAAGGCAGGTGAAATTGTTACTTTTTTGCAGCGACTAGACAGACTCGTGTTTATTCGTCTCTTGAGAAAGGGTTCGTGTTTCCTACCGGTTTCCACTAGAGTCGACAAAACACGAGTCTGTCTAGTCTGCTGCCAAAAAGTAACAAATAATTAATAATAACAGCACACGCAATAATATATTGCATTGGCAACAAGAGACAGAAATAGCATGCCCTTGCTTGGTCACTTATCGCCAGGTTACCCGAAGACTTGGCTAATTCTAACATGGCTGCGGGGATTTTTATCATCTCGTTTCGCGCCCAATTTCTCGCATAGCGTTGTTCGCATTATCATGGCCCGCACGACACATCATACGAGCGAAATATATTCAATCGAAATAAATAAAAAAAAAAATATTATTCCATGCGGGGCTACCATAAGGCCACAAAAATAATATTACGTACATTGTGTTCCTAATTCCAAACCAGCATAAGGAACAATATATCATGAATGAAACAATTGATTCCTTTAATCCACTGTGCGCCTTTGTTACGAGAAAATATTCTGAAAAAAGCTGTAAGTTCCACAAGGTGGTTACTGACATTTGTACCAAAAAGTGATACGGACACGAGCTGAACTATTTATAACGTGCGACATTAGTGGAGAAAGGAATGACATAGGTAGGTCTTCAAATCAACAGATCCCTTGAACCGTTAGGTAACGATTAGTGAAATCGACGATAGCGCGGTAATAGTGCTGATTATCTTTAATGACGATGACAATGAATAAATAAGTTCTGACTGCATATCTACGTCCACGCGTTTAGTAACGGTTGCTTATGGTTTTCCTTGGTATTTTTTGATTTCTTGCACATATTCGCCACGCTCACGTATTGCGATACGTCAACTTGGACACTCGCATTTAAATATTTAAGCTGCCAAAGCAAAGTCAATTATAGATCAGGTGCAACGCCCCTAAAGACATACGTATACATACAAATGTACAACCGACAATGACAAAGCGAGAAATTTAATCAATAGTCAATTTTTCCTTCAGTACAATTGTTTAAACTGCCTCAAAATACAGGTCAATGCAATCTGTTAATACCGCAAAACGTTTTCGACACAACAAAAGTATAGTTTTTACCCATTAAGATAATGCATTAAAGTGTAACATAGAAATTTAATTAATTTAATTGCATAGCATAAATAAATTTTTGACCTATAAGGAGTCGCTTGAAGGACAATAGTTAATCATAATTTCCAACCGTCTTCGCCTAAGTTATTTCTATTCGCGTTCATTTTCTTTCTCATTTAGCGTACGATGTCGAATATATCAGCAAGAAATCAGCCTCTTACTTTTTTTTTTTGCAATCTTGCAACATTTTTTCGTTCCATGAACAATTCGAATAAATCTATCTGCAGACGCCGCGAATATTTTTCTCAGATACGTAAGTAGTACACCGGTATGCTATTAAGTGATTGCGTAACGTACGTATATAACATTCCTTAGGCGAGCATAATATTAAATAACTTAACGTATGTACCTACTTATAGGTAACGTACATATGTACGCTTCTATATTATAAACCTGCTAGATCGTATTGCATGCAGTTACTTTGGTATAGATACTTTTCGAACCTATGAAAAAAGGAAAAGTTATTGGATTACATGTGCACCTTTCGGTTGATATATCAAAAGAAATTTTGAAAATATATGTTTGCAGTCTTCTCCTTTGCTAGATATCATTCTATTCTGCCAGCTTCTTCTTTTACTTCCTTTTAGACAGCAAGTTTATTTACAAAAATGTATCTCTCTTCATCGTGTATACTTTTACAAAGGCTGTGGCTATGTCTTTACTTGGAATTAAAATTCGGTTCCGTTGCTGTTATACGGTAACAGGATGTTCCCGATCTAAGAATAAATAGAATATTGGCGCCCATTTTAAAACATCATTTTAATTAATATTTATTTGCTTTCACATAATAGAATTGGCTTCAGTTATTTATTTCCTGAATTTTAAATTTATATGTTAAAATTAGGCAATTGCGTGACTCAGAGAAAAATGTTGATTTTTTTCCCATATAATATTCTGTGCGCGTTGTGATTGGCGCAAGATGATGTCAAGACAGGAATAAGACGGCATCGCCTGCCAGAGTGCTATAATATAATCACAAAAAAGTCTTCTGCCAGCGACCAAGGCGCTAGGACGTGTGACCAGCGTCTAAGTATCGGCAGTTAGCTGTATCAAATCCCAACTGCTCGAGAAGTCGAGCAAAAGCAAAAAATCCCTTTTGACTCGAAGAAGAAGGTATATTTCGCGTTCCGTCGTGGCCAGAGGAGCCACAATGAAGAATATGATAATCACCTAGCATTGCACCTCCCACTTGGGTGGTAGTGATTTTTAGTGAAGTATATGTTTCAAAGTGAAGCTGGGAGAGCCGCTAGCTAGAGCCAAACCTGTTGTTATTTCTCAAATCATTCTTTTATTTTTTGGTGCTTCAACTGGAGAATCGCACCAGCTGAGAAGGCTGTATGCCACAAAATTATAAAATGCGTCTAAAATAAGTAACTTTTATTTAGGTTGCAATCAGCCCTGGTGCAATTTAACGACCAACGAAGGGTTAGAACCGTTGTAAATTTTTGGCGTTTCCTATTGTTCATATATGCACAATAAAATACACTAACGGCATGTTAAAAATAATTCATCATAAAATGCAGGTATTATACAAAGGATGTCACACGTTAGCCGTACATCGAAAACGAAGCAGGTTCCTCATTCGTAAATTTGCATACTTATTTTACTGGAGGGGGCGAAATATCTACACATCATCTTTGTAAAACAATTGAATTGAGTAATAAAACACTAACATTTTAAAGCTAACTTGATTTTTGATAAAGATTAAGAAAAAAAAACATCGTTGTACCTTATCGCTTATTTATTAGTTGTGCAAAAGTATATTTCCATTTTATAATAAATATAATTAATTTAATAATAAATTAAAGAGATAGGACAAGGATATAATATAACGGTAATATTTATTAATTTTGCCAGCTTTATAATAGCCCATTAAGAAAACGTTGCACGAGTACCATTTCTGAAAAGCAAATTAAAAAATCTAAATCAAGATTTCCATTGAATAATAAATTCGTTCTCAGCCAATTAATTACGAAATCTAAAATACTTTATGGAAAATTTTAGTGATAATTCCGTTTTAATAGTTTAACTAAGAAATACGTATGTACATACATATGATATTTTCAACACGATTTTGTTCAAAGGGTAAACACTCCGTTGGATAGCCGCCAGCTACTATGGACGTTAGATGTAATAGCAAAAATAGGGCTTAGATTTTTATGCATTGGGCATCCTCGATAAAAGGAAATAATTACATTTCTATTAAACTTCAAGGAAAATAAAACGTAGCATATGCATATTTAAGCCTCAATGCATGTGTTTTAAAAAGGTTAAAAGAAGGTACGGGGGGAGGGGGGCCCATGTCAAATATTATTTTAATTTATATACATATAATTAATTATTACCAAATCAAGTCCACCCCTGTATTTAGGTAGCGCTCCAATGCATCAGCGCACGTCAAATTATCCAAATATCCATATGCACAGTTTTCCGTTAAATTATTGATTTTTTTCGTTCGTATGATGTGTTGTGCGGGTCGTGGTTGGTGCAAGATGGTGCAAGAAATGTCTAGTTCGTCGTTTCGAAACGTTATGTTGCATTAACTGTGATGCAACAGCTGATACAAAGTAGAGTTAAAATAAAACTCTCGGAACCACGTTGATAACGCCGGGTAGGCAGAAACATGTCCGTGAGTAGTGTATTTTTTCTCTCCTTGCATTGGCATAAATGATTCCATCAATTGTTTTTCTTTTGTTATTGTTTTTAGTCATTTTCTGAAGTGTTCTGTTATATACTTCAGTAGATATTATTTCGACGGATACTTTTTTATTGTATGTATTCCTTTTCTAAACCGGAAAACGGAAACTTAAATTGTCTTGTATATGTACACAACGGATCGGCGCAGAGAATGACATTGAAGATTATAAGTAAAGTAGATAAATGTTCACATCTGTAGACAACTTCTACCATGGGACATGATTGCGTATTCTAGTAACCGTGTGTATATACATCCATGTGAATATACAAACAAATGCACACGCTATAGGGACCTACGGTGTGGGAGATGACTGAAATCAGCCAAGCTTAAATCCGATTATTTATCTACCGCGATATAAACGCGCCGCACTCTCAGGAAGTAGCACTAATTATGTGAATGAAATCGCGATGCAATGTTTGAATAACACACCACGAGATAACAAAATAAAATAGTGAGTTTCGGAATATTTTCAAATAAAAAATTCGAATATTGTGTCATATCGATTATATAAAACGTTCGAGGTGAATGACACTGAAAGCAACTATATTATACTCTTCGTAAGAATCTTAAAAATAAGTCTTGAAAGGTTTCACAATGACAGCAAAGTATCAAGTTAATAAATTTTACTGTTATGAATTGCAAGATGTGAGACTTTTTTCGATAATCTCTTTGAAATTGACGGTTGTTTATCACAATTAATTCTACATTACTTCTTCCTTGTAATTTATACGACAAAATTGATATTAAATCATAATTTATTACGGTTCATCTGGAAAGCCAAATATTTCAAACTTACGACGATTACAGCTCAGAGACGATTAGAGTTATTCGCAGGACCTTAGTTTTTATATTCGTACCTGTAACAAGAGAAAAGAATTATTGGTGTTTGCATTGAAAGATTATTTTATTTATTAGCTGGTACATCTATTTAAATTTGTTCGTCTTATTAATGTTTCATTTGCACTTGGACACCTTCGGTACTTTCTCTGCCGTTGTATTCATTAGCAGCGTTATCGTAAACGACGGTAAAAAAGAAGGAAAGGTAAGACGTCGTTCATACAGGAAGCAAATTATATTACGTAAAGGCGTAGGAGTAGGTTTAAGTACGTGTGTCTTATGCCTATTTTAAATTTTTTGTTTTTTTACTGTTTCCTGCTGTGTAGCTGCAACGATCTCCATTTACTTGGCGTTACTCAGGTGGATTTAATAATACCCTTGGCTGCAATACTTATATGTTAATGTTATATGCAAGAAAACCGGTTAATCGAATTTTAAAACTCGCGTATTGCAGGTGGATTTGACAAAGTTTGATCCATTGAATGAAACCACACGAGTTCTGTTGGTGACATGTTTATTCGATGTGCATTAAAGGCGTGAAATGTTAATTACTTTAGAATCTTGAAGAAATGCGTCGATTAGCAACCGCAATTTTCTTTTCCTTGTTAGGAGTATGGTACATACAAAGTTAGAAATAAATCGAGAGGTCTATAAGCGGATTCAACACGAAAAGTGTTCATGTATACGTCTGTTGATGATATTTATTTATGTATAGCGGCATTATCGGATTCAATTTCAATAATTAGGATGATAATTCTAAGCTTGTTTTCCATTTCACGTAAACTCCCGTGACATACTTTCGCTGTGACTTTTAGGTCAATGTCGTGTTAGAAAACAAAATTGTGGTCTATCACATCTAGTCACATTTCTAATTTTTTAATGTTAAATGCTACGCGATGTGCTTATCTACTGAACGTACATAATAATAACTCATAGAAGAAATGAATTTAAATGAAAGGTATATTTTGCGGTTTCCCGATAATAGGAATGGAATTAATTTAAATATTCACAACATCGAAACAACTTCATTAAAGTAGTTTTGCCTCAATTTGTCAGGCAACATTGTTAGTCAATATTTGATTTTTTTTTACTTGGATATTTGGATATGTGTTACTTCGTTTACTTTTTTATGATTAGACAGAGAAGCGTTTGATACTTTGGTAACTTTAATTAACTTCGAAAGCAATTAGCATTGTTTATTAGCGGCACTGAACTAGGCTCTAAATCAGGTTGTTGCAGTTATCAAGTAAGTAATAAGCGGGTATTTATTATGAAAGGTAGAAAGAAAAAGATATTTCTTGTATTAATAAACGGGTTTCAATTTGATAAACGTAGTTCATCGTAATAATTTTAATAACTCTGCAAAGTAGACCTCTGCTTCGGCGATAACCTCTTCATTTGAAGTGAATTGCTTTCCGTCAAGCCTTTTCTCAAATCTGGTAAATGTGCTGTATGGGGCATACCATAACTGAACCTAGCTGTGTTGTCGCAATTGTATAATCGGAATATCCTGGCAGGATTACCAAGTTTGAGATGTTACAATGGAATATACAGTTTAGAATAATCGCAGGTTGGTTTTATTTTCAGTAATACGTTCAGAATAAAATTTGAAAAAACTATTTATTAAGTTCCCGGGTGTGTGGTGTATATGTGTGTTTTCAAAATTCTTCGTCAACCTCCTCTTCTTTTTCTTTATTGAGGAATTCTCTGGTGTAAAATCATTTTCAATCCTGCTTCGACTGTTGTTCCATGAGACCTCTTCCTTTGCTTCTAAATGGCTTTTTGATTGCTTTTAATGATCAACATTCTGTGAATATTTGTTTTAAACTTATTTTCAAAATAAATTTATCCAAAACTTGTCTTATGTCAATGTCTCTTCGTTGTCACGGGGAATGTTTTAATATTTTTATGGTTGGCCTATCGGTAATCGTATGCGATGTCACAGACAGCATTAAGGATTTTGATAAGTAGATGCCGTGTAAATAGTGTTACGCATGATTTTTTAGCGTTTTTTTTTTTATAAAAAATATTAAAATGTTCTATACATTAACATTAATCGAGTCTTCTTTTAACAAAGAATTAATAATACGGATTATAAAAATGTTAGAATTCGAAAAATAAAAAATAATTAAAATTCCGTAAATATTTATAAATTTTTGTATTAATTATAAGTATAAAACATAATTATAATAGCCACTCTAATATCTCACTACAACGTATGTTGGATTAATAAACAGAAACATTGATAAAGTCCATCCATATTTTGTATATAAAGATATAACAACATCAGCAACATCAAAACTAATTTTTTACTTGTCCTATACTTTTATTTTGGAAGTCTTCAAATTCCGAAGTTAAGTATTTTAACGAATCCCTTTTAGCTGTCATTTCGAGCCACTTTACGTGAAGGGCATCTAGCGATTTTACATTTAAGGAACTTGAAAAACATGGCCGTTCACTTAAAACAAACACAACATAGTGCGTATATTTAGTTATGCCAACAAATAATGCAAGAAGATAAATAACTTGCGTTTAGGCGCAAGCTGCTATTTAGCCGTTGTCACTTGAAACCAAGCGCTCGTAATTGAAACTCGAAATGCGTTGAACACCTGCTACTTGATCCTGGTTCACGGCTAGGACGTCTGAATAGACAAACACAAAACTCGTGTCCATCCCGTGAATCACTTGTTTTCGCCGCGAAGAGCTATTCTCTTGATCTTCGTTCCGTTCCGAGTTTATAACCTCTGTGTATTCATTCACCCACGCCGTTTCAAGAGCTGTTAAGTACGTAAGGCTAACATTTTTAATAGATGCTAAATCAATGTTGGTGATTTAAGCATTTGCAAACTTGTACTCTTATCAACGCAAATGTTAAATTGTTTTATTACTTGAATATTGAAGCTTAAAGCGCGATTTTAACTTTCCATATTCAATATTCATTGAGAAACAAACATAGTATGCTAGATCAGATTCCACTGCACATTTCAACGTGCGCTTTTTTTCACTTGAGAACTATGCGAATAATATTTCGTAATCGCCTTTGTCCGTTGTTTCTATAAGCATTAAATTATTACATACCAAACATATTTGCAACGCGCAATATAGCGAAACAATAGCGTTTTAGTATCTGTTCAATAAATTGATCATTATGTGCATATTACATATACGTCATATAGTTAAAGCAGACTACAAATTTTCTACATGCAAGGTACAAAGTACACTGCCGTTCAGTGAAGTTCGGTCATACAATAAAAATCTATTATATCACACTGTATACAATTATTAATACATAAAATTAGAAAAATATTAAGCATACACTCTTTTCTAAGGGATTAAAGCCATAAATTATTATGTAAAGTAGAAATATTGCGACAACCACAATAAAGTCCCTTTTATTATCATTCCAAGAATCTCTCGGAAGTGCCGATCTTTTGAAACGGGTCGTTTGGGGATTATTAACGAACAATACATTTAGGAAATATACCGCAGTATCATGCTTGTTTATTTATCACGGCCGTAAAGATATAAATTTGCTTCATTTTACTGTTAAACGTGTGTTGGTGTGCATCTGTCGTTTTTGCGCGAAAGTTTTAAGAAAATTTACTTCAAAATGGCACGTAGCAAGCCTACCAGTGTAGAAAAACGTTCACGCATTATTACGCTGTTTGAAGAAGGATATTCGGGGCGACAAATTGCTGAAAAAGTAAATATGAGTTCAACAGTAAATGACATCATAAAGCGATATCGGACAACTGGAACTATAGAAAATCGTGTTTGTCCCGGAGCATCTAGGAAAACAACAAAAGCTGAAGATTTGAGAATTGTATTATTAAGCAAACGCAATAGAAAATTAGCAGCGCCACAAATAGCAGCCGAAGTCAATCGCGGCCGTGAAGAACAAATTTCGGCGAGTACGGTAAAACGGCGACTTCAACAAACGGGCCTTCATGGACGCATTGCCACTCGAAAACCCTTATTACGCCGGGGCAACAGAGCAAAACGGCTACAGTGGACCCGTTCTCATCTAGATTGGTCGTTAGATGATCGGAAACACGTGCTTTGGAGTGACGAGTCAAAGTTTGAGGTTTTTGGGCAAAATCGACGAGTTTATGTCCGAAGATCTAAAACCGAAAAGTGATCCCGAACTGCATTGTGCCGACAGTGAAGCAAGGGCGTAGTTCTGTGTTAGTGCGGGGATGTTTCTCCTTTGCTGGGACGGGAGATTTATGCAGAGTGCAGGGTGTAATGAGGAGGGAAAATTATTTTGCAATACTCCAGAATGATGCAGTGCCAACAGGATTGCATATAATAGGCCGTAACTTTACATTCATGCATGACAACGACCCAAAACACACCGCGTTAGTGTGTAAGAACTATCTAAAGGAGCAAGAAGAACAGCACACCCTGAAAGTAATGACATGGCCCCCGCAAAGCCCAGATTTGAACCCTATAGAGTTGTTGTGGGATGAACTGGACAGGAGGATCCGAGAAATATGCCCAACTTCACAAGAACATTTACGGAATATTCCGCAACATGAACGGATTAATATTCCACAATCCATTTTAATAAAACTTATCGAAAGAATGCCTAGAATAGTTCGAGCGGTGATTAACAGAGTAAAGGAGGTTTTTTCGATGAAAAAAAAAAAATAATGTTCAGTATGTTATATTAGGCCAGAATAACTTTTTATTTATTTATTTTTGTCTTTTTTACCTGTACATACAATAAAATTGCATTTTGTTTTTAGTTTCGTTTGTTTCTGTAACCTTTATTTATTTCAAGACTACAAGTGAGACGCCTACATCGCAGCGGCTACGTTCTTGCGTGCAATATAGAAACGCGTGCACATCATCTAGTATTAATTTACCTGCGTATACTTCTGTAGCAGTAAATATTCAATTGGACGCCCGCGTTTGATGCAATTAAAAGCCACGAAGCGTCGCATAAATCGATCCACATAAATAGATCATCTTCGTTTAAATAATTACCGAAAATAATGAATTAAGGAACGTACAATACGTAAAGCGGATAGATATCTATTAAGGCATGACAACATTAATAACGTCCTACGTCAAAACTAATACTCCAGTCATACGCGTTAATAAATGCATCGCATATTGGAATCGGTATCCCTTTGCCGGTATTCTTTTCTCTCGTTTTTCATTTATTCTTCTCCGCCGCAATGCCGAAGAACATAGGCGTGTCTCATGGTGCTTGTTTGTGTCTAAAGGTATTTTTTACGCCTTATTAGATATACATACTCGGACTCTTCCCTCGATCCTTTGTACGGCCTGTACAGCCTATCATTTTACAAATATCCATACATTACATGCGTACGTAAAATGAACGCGTCCTATAATATGATTTATTACAAATTATACAAGCAATGATTCATTTGGGATGCGAAGAAAATTAGTTCAGTAAATCGACTATTTAAAATCCAGCTAAAGACTCCTTCAGTTAACGCATACGCGTAGAATAGTTATAATGAGAAACGAAGAATAAAACCAATTTAATTAGTTTTATAACACTTAAATCGCACACTTCATTAATACCAAATATTTTCTTGCACGTCCTTTCCAACTCTTGATTGGGTAATAAAGAATATTTATTTTCTTGTTTCTTCATTATTTCTTTATTAGTGGTTTGGATTGGTGTGTTTTATTTTACCAAATATCTCGAATTTTTTATGACTTAGGTTTGCAACAATATCAATTTAAATTATGGTGTCATTTTTGTATCATTTAAGGCATTTTGTATAATGTTCTTAGATGTACAAAATTTAATAGCTTTATTATTTTATCTGCTATATCCTAATAGCGCTAGGAGTGTAGTTGAAAAATTTATTATTATCCTATGGTCGATCTTCTCCGAGCAATTGCAACTTCTGCTACACCTCAGATAAGAGCAGGATTTTTTTTTTACTACTATCTCAATGAACACTAACATCTAGTTTCTAACCTGCACCATCTTTGGATTGTTGCAATCAGTTGTGTACAAAAAAAACATTGTTTTCTAAGCTAAAAAAACGAAAAAAGTCTGGAGTCTGGGATTAGCTTTAGTTTAGTCTTATTTTTCCATATTTTCTATGATCTATGATTGAACATCCTGCGTTTACGTAAACAAGAAACCTTACATTTCATTTTCTCACCAATATCTTGGTTTGTTGCGTACCGTAATTTTCCTTAAGCTAAAGCATAACATATTTATGTTGGAAAATAATCCTGATACCGGTTATGAATGGAAAATCCATATTTCAGCAAGATAATGTCCATTTGTCCACCTGACGCGCTCATTTATTAGCGGAAAACAAATTCTAGGAGTTGCACAAGCAACCAACGCTTATAAATTAATAAACGTTAATAAAATCGAGTGTTTGTTAATGTCGCAAAATCAAGTGGCGCAAGTATGGTTACAAGAAAACACATTTAATATACGCATGCCAAATTCTACCCAATCACGGTTCTTTAATAATATAAATTATTTGTTTTCCGCGTTTCATTGGCTGAATTCTACACTTTTCCTTTCTTTCCTTATTGCTGTTCGCCGTTACATTTCTACAGAATAAAAACTATTAAAATACTTTTGCTACGCTAATTTAACTCAACTTAGACACTAATGCCGTTCTACTGAAACATAGTATTTCCAACGCTTGCCTTATATGTATTCCATTCCGCTTTCAGCGTCGCTAAAGGTGCAGATAACGAAGAAATATGTTAGACGAATAAGCATTCGGATTAAGTGGGAAGTTTGGCAATTCACCGAATAAACCGAACCGACTTAACGACGTGCGTAATGTAATGCGCGCGTAAGTACATTAAGGCGATTATTTTATCTCTGTAAGAGGTAAGATTTCGACCGGTTCGCTTGCTTGATGTGAAACTTATAGCGGAATTCTATTATATTAGCTTGTTTACGGTTTCGCTTTCTTCATAATCGCATGGTCTCTAGCGCGTTTCCATTAGAAGAAAAAAGATTTAACCTAACGGTACGAGGCTATATTTCTTCGGAGTAGTCGTATAAAAACAACTCCCAACAATACAAATGCGTTCCATCATCTATATTACGTCTATGCATATAATATACGAGAAGTTTACTTATGATGCTGTCCGTATACCGAGATTACTAAACGCGGATGCAGGTAGATGACTATAAAAAGTAATGGGCGAATTATTTAAATTATATGAACTATGGGAATAATGGCAATAGAATATAATGGGCAGCGATACTTATATATAATCTTAAGAACGCCATTTGGAACGCACGCAGTGTCAGATCTTCATTTGTCTTTCTATTTTATTCACATTCGTTTATTCAACATATATTTTAGAAACAAAAGTAGTCAGCAGTATCATTAAATATGTTGTTTTTAAAAAATTTCTCTACATTAGAGGTATGCACAATATATCACAGGAGCCTTTAGTATATATTTTGTGCGTGTTAAGTGTTTCCCGGCTTTTCACTCTCACCTCCTCTGCTATAAGGAACGAAGTGCAGTTAATTATCTCCTAATATGTGAGTGGTGCAAGCTTCTCAGAGAAACTGCCATAACCCTTGGCTCGGCTCAAACTGTTGAGCCATCACGTTTCCGCAGTCAAAAGCAAGCCCTCTTACCGCTGGTTGACCAAACCGTTTCCGTGAATGTAGTATTCTACAGGAAATGAGGGTGAGAGGAAGTATAGTGTAGACATCTATTAACTGAACATTCAATCGACCAATAACCTTTCTTTTGCCTGAACATGCTAGAAGTATAGCGTTATTCACACCAAAGTTGCTAATTTTATTCGTAAAAGACAAATTTAATTCAAGATTTAATACCAAAGGTGTCAAATGATATTGATGGTTTACAGCCTGCTTACTTCATTGTTAAGCGATGGTTATATTATATTATGTTATGGTAAGAAAATATAAGTAAAAATAAAAATAATCTATGTTGATTCTGTGTAATGAGGTAAATGGAAAAAGATGGTCACGTTCAGTCGCAGCTTTTGAGGCAATGGAAATTGCCAACAGCAGTGACGAACTTTGCGAAAACATCTTAAATGTTGTGCTTACAGGATTGCTTTAACCCAAGAACTTTAATCAAACGATCATTTGTTGCGTCGAAAGTTCAGTAATTGAGCTTCAGAGAAACGATTCCGAATTTCATAAGAAAATCATCTGTACCGACGAAGCTCACTTCTGCCTTAGTGGTTTTGTAGATAAAAGCAAAACTGCCGCACATTGGCCAGAGGAAATACACGAGAAAACATTACATTGTCTTTGGTGCGCATTTCATGCTACAGGGGTCACTAGTCCTAACTTTTTCCTTGACAACATATCGTGAATGGAAATCGTTATCCCCTAGCGTTGATAGATTTTTTTTTGCCCGAATCGGATGCCCTGGACTCTGACAATATGTGATTATAGGAAGACGGTGCCATTTGCCGTTCTGTCCGTGCAACTATTTACTTATTGCAACATAAATTCGGTGAATCGATAATTTCCATGAACGGGATCGGTCATTAATTATCCCCCTCGTCCATCTGATTTAACACCCCTAAATTTCTTTTTGGCCGATATGTTAAGTCGTTAGTTTATGCCAGCAGGCCAGTAAGTTATTTCCTTCCATTTACGCGGATTTTGTCTCGGGATCTTTGTTATAAAACGGAGAAAATAATAAAATGCAAACTTATCAAACATTGCCGGGGTGGACCTACTTTGCTCCCGTTATCTTAACAAATACCGAGAAAAAATTCTAGAGACAACGTTGGCCAACGAGTGCTAATTCGGTCCGAACGCTCTGTCCGTGCAACTACATATTTACTTATTGCAACATAAGTTCGGTGAATCGATAATTTCCATAAACGGATCGGTCAATAATTATCCCCCTCGCCCATCTGATTTAACACCCTTAGATTTCTTTTTGCAGGGTATGTTAAGTCGTTAGTTTATGCCAGCAGGCCAGCAATCTATTTCCTTCCATTTAACGCGGATTTTATCTCGGGATCTTTGTTATAAAACTGAGAAAATAATAAAATGCAAACTTATCAAACATTGCCCGGGTGGACCTACTTTGCTCCCGATACCGAGAAGAAATTCTAGAGACAACGTTGGCCAACGAGTGCTAATTCGGTCTGTACGCTCTCGTTTGACCACGCTTGACCCAACCAACAATCAACACAAGAGGGCGTTCCGTATGTAAATGATCAAAACCACAGACAAAAAAAGCATCTTTTTTTCTGTGTCAAAACTTAGTAAGTAATTTTAAATAAATAAATAAGATAATAAATTACTTACTACTTACTCTAAGCGAAAAGCTTAGAGGTAACGTAAGCAAATTATTTTAAAAAGTAAAAGCATTTTACCTTTACACGTGAGTTTGCATAGTTTGCTTATAGGCGTACAAGTAATTTATAATCCCAAGTGTGAATTCCCTACTTCCCACGCGCTAACGCAAAATCCTGTCGATTGCATTTGCATTTTTTTAAGTACTAGATTACACACAATATGAATTAGATAGTAAAATAATGATAGGTTAATTGTAAACTTTGCGAAATTATTTAATTTTTGTAATGCACGCAGGATCAAAATACAATTAATAACACACGTATTTCAGGATGCGTAATTTTCTGCAATTTTTCAAAGATTTTTATGAATTCCTCTCTATGAATAGAGGAATGTTACGCTGTTATCGCGATCAAGTTAATGTCGGTATATTACGAAACATCCCGTATTGCAACCGCTAAAACACGGATGTTTAACTCTGGACGCAGATAAATCTGAAATTACTCAACTGGATAAGTACTAACAGTATCGGCTGCAACGCTCCGGTACCGTTCGTATATGTAAATACCTTTACGGTGCGATTGCATTTTTGTCTCTCCATCATACATCGTCGTTATAAACCGACAACAACGGCGGTCATATTCTCATACTGGACAGCATTCTTTAAAATGAGGTCATATATTGTTGGTTTTAAGGCGAGCGTGCCGGCTTTTTTTTTAAAAGGCACAAATATGCATACGCCTGCATTAGCGTACGCTCGTACAAACTGCACTGTATGTACAATAAATTATACAGGGCGCACGAATAAGAAGGCCCTTTTTTCTTACGTGCTCCACAAAAAAAATTGGATAATACCAGGTATTAGGAATATAATAGGTTATAATTTATTTTTATTGTTTAGGAACAGGCAAATTTGTATAACAATATAGTGTGTGGGTGGAAGATAATTCCTTTTCTGAGCAATTTAAGGAAAAAATTCTCAAGTAGAGAATACTTCAAATTCTACATATTACAGGGTGTTTACTATCCACAGCGTTCTTGGAATCAAAAGCACGGCACAAAATTACCCGTGCAAACAAAGTTGACTGTGAAATGACAATTTTTAATACAATAACAGCTTTTGTTTGATGCTTCGTTTCCTGAAAAGCGCGTTGCAGACCAGACATGGAATTGTTTCATGAGCCTGAATAAGCTTGAAATCAGCGGCGGTCTTAACGGTTCTTCTGTGTCCTTCCTTTAACTTTTTATTTCCAGTGTCTATAATGTATTAAACCTACTTAACCAATTTTTGTAAAGATACCTGCGTTAATTCAAATCAATTTCTGAAATACGTAGCCAATGCGATGAATATTGGCCATTGTCTCTCAACAAGGCTCAAATCACGTTCTAATATCGTCGGCGTGTAACGGTCGTAGAGACACGTTAAGGGTAATTATACGCTAGGTTTGTATCGCCTTGGTTCATTGCGAATTTCAACCATTATATTGTGGGTTTGTCGCTATTTCATCGCGAATTTTCCAAGGTAAATTAATTAGTTAAACGCTTCGATGTTGACGAACTCATAAAACATGTCCATAACCGACCTGACTCGACCAGGTACATACATGTGTATATACGTACGTACATATGCAACTACTGCCAGCAAAAACGGATAAAACCATACAAACAAATCTCATCTGCCGAGTAATGCTGGACGATGTAGCAACATGTGTGATCGCGTGAAGCATAACTTATACGATCTACACAAAGCGCGCACAGGTAAGCTTCATATCGAATGAATATTTAATATAAATGGCTTATGTACGGGCAGGTAATCAATACATAATAATAAGTATGATGTCCGCGACTCGGATTTTTATATTTGTTGTCCGTTGGTGGGTTTTCAAGGTGATCGGTTCATTCTTTTACCAAAGGAAGGTCATTGAGTTAGCTATCACTTTTTGTCGATTGAGAAAAAAAAGACGCCGATTGTGAGAACTTATACGTATATATAGGTGCATGCAGACAGGTTCGTTTGTATTTCGCTAATGCGAATTGAAGAAAGAGCGAAGAAGGCACGACGCCCACGTTGCTAATTCCCAAGTATATTTCTGCACAAAACGGATGAGCAAGTTGAAAATTTATTCGGGCGACTACTGCTTAAGGCAGATTTGGGTTTCCTCACGACAAGGGTTTTTAATTTAATATATTCGGACGCGACGCTGGCGTATAAGTTAAAAATTTGACGGAAGACGATAGATACAAACATAACGGATGATTAGAATTGAGATTGCTGTTTGTAATCGTAACACGTCGTAATTTTAATTTTTTTCCTGGTGATTGTTGGCTGTCTATATTTAACTTTACGATCACCTCCACATCATGGATGAATGCCATCATAATCTTAGAAATAATGCAGAGAGCATTAAACCTATTACAAGGAAGAAGGATATAAATTACATGCATCACTTGCTATACAAACTTGTGCATACAATAGTCTGCGGCTACAACATTGAGCCGAAACCATCCGACAGTCAAACAGCCTTAAAGGCAATAGATAATAATTTAGTACAAAATTGAAAACTTCACAATAGCATTTCGTGTATTTTTACGACTGATATCAGTACGTAAACATCTTCTATAGGTAACTAATACTAGTGAACATGTTGACTTAGCAATAAAAGATAATAAAACAGACAAAATGGGACATTTGCTGCTGCTTTACGAATTATATATTTTTTTATATAAATATATTTTTCTGTATAAAATTACGAATACAGGTTATTAAATTTGAAAATATGTAAATACGAAAGTATTTATTCTTACTATGTCTTCTCAAAACAAATGTTTGGGAAGAATAAGTTGGAATTAAAAAACAAGTCATTTGCATGCTAGAGCAGCAATTAAAATCTTTCTCGATTGAGCTTCTTGTAGCTTTCGAAAGTACACCGTTTTTTCGTGTCAACACGATGCCAATTAAAATCGTTGCCATGCTATTTTAATTTTTTTTAATGCACATTTTTTCAGCGTCTGAAAGAAAAAATTCTCTAGAACTTCTTCATAAACATTTCCCTGTCCTTCTTTCGTAAATTAAAGTTACGACGAAATATTATAAAATTTTGTTTCGCTGAAGATATTCATTACAACTGCGTATATTCTTTGGTACAATTCCAGCACCTGCTCGAAGTAACTATTATATTTATCCGGATATTGTCTGGCAAGTTAACAAGCACATATAAGTAATAAATGTTAATTAGAGTTCAGTATAAAAAAGAAAAAAAAATGTACTAGAACTATGAACAATGAGTTTTTTCTACAGTAAAAAGTATAGTAAGGACATATTCTGGAAATTGTTTAAAAAATTTCAATTTATCTAAATAGAAAGGTTTTAAAGGAAAGGAATTTCTTAATGCAAGGTAAATTTACTATGTTGGTAGTTGATTACATAACGCCCTGGTGCGAAATGTAAGTTGACTTATTTTTTTTGTTGTGCTGGACTATGCCGCAAGCATTGTTTTGGATGATTGAAGGACAGTGAATGCTGAGTGGTATACTTTCTTTTTGCTTCCGAATGCCAAATAAAAAACACGTGAACAACGATTTTTGTCATTTTAAGAAGCGGTTAATGTCTTCAAAAATCATGTTTTGGAGGTACCACCTTGAGAGTGGCAAGAATATTTTCAGGATTGGTTGGAACATATAGAAAAGTATAAATAAAACGATTTGCATCATTTTTTTTTTGCTTTCATTGTTTTTGCTCTGGTATAAATATTTTTGTGATTTACTGCTTTCATCAGCATCAAAAAACATATGTGCAAACAGTCTATATCTGTATTCGTACCTTATTGTGAGTCCGTACAGTCGACTATTTGATTACTCGATCTTTTGTGATGATTATGATTAGTCTATTAATGGAAAAAATCTACTAATTGATTAGTGGACTGGAAATTGAAGATTCAATGGCATAAAAGAACAAGCTACTTTGTCTGTGTTTATTTTCAATAAAATACTGTCCTGTGTATGTCTTTTGGTGGTGGCATATACAAAATTGGCATTAAGTTGGTTTCGGCCCGGCATGCAGTAAATAGTGTGCGACGCTGCTTCTTGATGGGAACCTGCTTACGAAATTGTGCAAAGAAAATTAAGAAACCGCACGATAATTTTTCAACACAAGATACATCTTGTCACCACTGATGTTAATGCTAAGAATTTTGAACTAATTTTAAAGTCTAATACGCAGAAACAGTAATGTTACAATAGTTTTCTTTATGGATTGTAATCAGTAAAGATCATCAGTCAAGAGGTTAATTCTAGTAAAGTGGCAATAATTACACGAAATAAATCGCGGTTTTACGGTAACATACTCAAATTTAGCAATAAAATTAAAGCAACATAAATCAAATGCATTAAATTTTCAAACTAGTTGTTCTAGCGGTAATTAAGTAATTTAATGGACGTTCCATTGTTGCCTCAAACAATTCATTTGTTCCAAAGAATGCTTATTTAGTTTTGTAATTAACTTTTCTAACAATAGATCCTATTCACTTTTTATTGTGTTTACCTCTGGAAATTTTTGCCGTGCATGCGAATATAATTGAAAATTGATGTATAATTAGATTATATAATTTTTAATTTTCCGTATCCTATAAATCGGCGCAACAATTATAATTTTCACATTGTAAGGATGTTCTGGAAGATGCCAGATGTAGCGGAAATATGACAGTCGTTTATTTATACGATTTAATTGTAATGTTTGACTTTCAACGTACATGCAATAGCGTTTAAAGTAAATAGCGGTTTTTTGAGTGCATTCTCGCAGCTGAATAATTTTCTCTGTAATTATAAGTTATACATTCAGTAATATTTGCAACACGCGCTGACTTGCCGCACTTGCATATATGGAATGTACAGTTATCTCGGTGTAATTATGTTTTGTAATTTTATGTTTATGTAACTGCATCTGATCGGTTAATATTTAGTCCATCTCCTGCACTAGCGAGCTTAAAGAACAAACTATTCTCGAAGAAGTTGTGCGAAATGTAATTAAGGCTTTTCTATCTAAGCGTACATCTGTATATTTTACTTGCTTTCTAATATTCCGTCAATGATATGCAGAAATATTAACAAAACGTTTCTTCTGCTGCATGTATTTATATTCAATAGGATTTCCATGATGTTATCAACCATATAAGTGTTTTCCATATATTTCTTTACTTTTTTAATATGTTGTTGCGATATCATTGTTAATAAAGCGTATTATTTAAGATTCACTATTGTTTATTTTCATTGCATACAGCTGGAAATTTCCTTAGCTTACAGAATTGGCAAATTTTAATCCACTTAATCAGATGATTTTGCTTAAAAAATATTCTATTATTTAATCTTAAGATGTGTTTTTCGTCAATTGAGGCATAACAATTTGATGATCTTTAGAAAGAGACGAAACATCTATAAATATTTCGAGCACACCATTAGATGAAAGATCGAAAGTGGCCTCGAGAATGTGGTTTTGGTTCATCGCTGCAACGCCAAATTTCTCGTTTTGTTTTTGTAAATTTCGAATGTTATTTGACATTGGTTAATTTTCAAATTTTGCAACTTTGCCAATTTTAAACTTACCCTCTACTTCCAATAATAAACGGAGTTCCCATGGTGAGCGTCGGAAATGAATCGGCCTCTATATATAGGTGTTCCATTTGAGATAAGAAACCGCCTCCGGCGATAATGGAAATACAACTGAATTGCCGATTAGACCAAAAGTCAGTTGATAAAGAAAGAGAAATCGATCTATGTCTTTTAAAAACAGTATTCGACAGTCTGTTTCAGTAAATAATTGTTTGTTTTAATATTACAGAAATTGCTTATATTGAGTTGTACTTTCCTCGTTAAAATTGTGCAGGTGTTATACTTCTCATATCTGGGAACGAACTTTAACGAGAGGAATGAAAAATTCAGATTTTGTCTGCATATTATTACAAAATCTTGCACGTAACTTTTTCAGATGTTTAATCTAACGCAATTTTGTATTATTATGTATTAACTACTGTCGTTTCTTATTAACAGGAGTAATTAAATAAATGGTCTTGTAATGTCACAAAAAAAATTAAGAAAATTAATAAATCAAGGCAACCTACCTCAATTTTAGAACTGTACTGTTAACAAGTAAATTGCTATTTATATATATTTGTAAATATTTTTATTAGTTCACGGTTACAAAAAAAAAAGAGAAAACAACACTAGAAAAGGGGACAAAACAAGGTCTTTAGACCTATTAGTTTACCTTGTAACTTGTTATAAATAGCATTTAATGAGAAATAATTATTGTCATGTTCCATTTAAACAATTACGATTTCCTTTGCATTTGTTTCATAGCATTAGAGGCACATCTCACATGTAAACAAAAGTCATATTCATTTACATTTAAAAATAGCAGTAACATAAAGGATATGATACATAGAGAGACAGAGTACATAATAAAACTAATATAATACATGCATCACAATTGAGCCTTTTAATTTATTTGCATAACAGTTCACTTCAGTCTAATTGAGAGAATGTCAGATCGCGATTACCATATGACATCCACTTACGTTACTAGTGAATGTTACTAAATTACCTACTTACTGATGACTAAAAAGGAAATGATATTAGAAGGCAACTTGCGTTAATGGAGATACGTAATACATAAGTTCTGAGTATCAGTTTATTATTGAAAATTGATGACTAGGATCGTAAGGTAAAAAGTCGGTGAAAATCTTTTACGATACTAGCAAATGACATCTAATAACTTATTTTACAATTATTTTTTTATATTCTCAATTCACTGTCTACGTAAATTTAATTCATTAAAGTTGTTCGCTTGGCATCAATAAAATTTATTGTGAATTAAATGTTTCCAATGAGATTCACTTTTGATTAATGATATTTTTGAGCTTCTGGATCAGGTTCAAATTTCTCCTGCACTTCGTTTGATTATTGTTTATTATTACTATTTACGTAATAGAAGCAAACAGGAGAAATTGCCAATATTAATGTTTCTATACATAAAACATAACGTTATGTAGAGGTCTGGTACTATAATAAGGAATATGTAGTCTAAATAGAGATACAAGTTAATTGGCCAACTTTCAACGTCGTATATGTATTTAGTACACCACATTGAACATAAAATGTAATATAGTAATTACCCACTAATAAATTTAGTATTTATTGCTTAGTAAAATAATTTTCCACCTAAAATTCAAGCAATGGATTTCCAACAAGCTTGTGCTGCATAGAAAAATTGCTCGCAATAACAGTTCAACTGTATCAGTAAGGTAAAAGCGATATAGTAAACTTCCTGCTATTATAATTCATTAATTTTATTTGTACTTAATTTTACTACTCTATGAAGTATGAACGTTTTACTGTTATCTTCAATAATTTAATCATTAACTCGAAATTAAAATAGGTAGCGAGAGAAAAGAACGAAATGGACTTTTGAAACATTAGTTTACCTTGTAGGTTAATTAATCGCAATTACTACTATTGCGAACATAAAAGTGGTTGTACACGTGTAGATGAGCATGTAGCTCAAAGACGTGTGGCTCATATTAATGATAACACGTAGGTAATTTGCATATTGGTTATTTGTTTGTAATTATGAAAGTATGTGGCGATGATAACTGCGTAGCTCTGTTTTGTTGGAATGGAACTACGTGCGCTTATTTTGCTGTTTTATTAGCTAGAGCTTTACTTTTGAAAGCGTTGTCGCGGTAGTTAATGACTTGCTCTTTTATACAATGTTTGACGTATTCATAATCAATAATACAATGTATTTTATAATAGCTTTTTAGCTTGAAATAAGTAAGCCACTTTGGTATCCATTTTCCAAGACAAGACCCAAAACAAAATCTACCTTCTCGCAAAACTTTATAAACAAAATCCCGAATTTACAGTTTTATTATTGCGTAGGCGTTCCCCAGAACTAAAATGCTTTCTTACGTTTTTATTCATCTTACACATAATATATCACGCAAGTAAAAGTTGCTATGATTGGACTAATTGGAGTAATTTTTTATCAATTAATATATTCCTTAAATGATGCAAAAAAAAAACGTAAGTGATTGTCTAGAATCATCATCTGCTATTTTTCATATTTAAATTTGTATTTATTTAATCGTAATTTTGGACAAACAATTTTGTTAGATCTAGTTCAATTTGAAACAAATACAAAAAATTAACACAAACTAAACTAAAAATATTTTATAAAGCGGAGAGAACCTGACATTGTAAAATCGACTCGGTCCTTGAAATCATAATGTTACGTTGCATTTAAAAATTATACAACTGAATTTCGCCCGAGATATTGTTATTTGCGCAAAAAAAAGTGATGTGCTATATCCACAGTAAGGGTTGTTTTATCAATAAATAAATATTTGTTATAGGGAGCTATTTACGTTAGCGTTTGCAACACATAGAGCAATTTAAAACTTATCTTAACTTCTCTTCTGATCGTTTCTGAGTTATTAAGACAAACGTCGAAAGGTACCGTTGAGCTTACGGCTCTTTAAGGCGGGTTTTCTTCCGAATTCCAAGAGAAAAATTTGCTCCTACTAAGTTTCTAAATTTCATTAATTAATCCGGCACAGCTGTTTCGGGGATTTTTCAGCCGCATGATGTGAAAAAAAAAACAAGTTTAATTCTAACATCCCTGTTCTATCTTTACTCTCGAGAAAAATATTCACAACTACCTACTTTTATCGCCTACACACACCCCTTATCTTTGCGGCACGAAACACGCGCTACCCTAATAAATCAAATAGAACGGAAAATAACAACGGCCCGCTCTCTCTATTCATCAAATTGGTGTTACGTCTTAGTTTTAGAATCTGTAGGCAACAAAAGCAAGTACTTGTAAGTAATCTTTTTTCACGAGAGTAGGGATTCTTCGGTTGGACGTATTCTCGAAATAGCTGTCCCAGATTAATTAAAATTGTGCGGTTCTTGCTATGATTATTTAAAGGAAATAAAAACGTATACGTATTAGTAAAATCCCACCTTGTTAATTCAGTATTAGTTGCTACTGCTGATTTAATCGATCCTTTCATCAATGCTGCCAATCGCAATCGATATCATGTGCAGGGAAATTGATACTTTCTCGTTTTCATGGCTGATCCACTAACACAAAATTTCTTTTTCTATTTACCTTTTGTCAATGCGAGGTCATTTATTAATTATTCTCTTTATTTGCCGGCGCTATATGTACTATAAGATATTGAAGTAATGTAATTTGAGAATATAAAAATATCCCAATACTACTTTCACATTTTGCAATTTAATTATAGAGATGGTAAGCCGATGAGATGGAGTAATCGTCAGCTAAGTAGTGCGTACTAGCGAATTTACCACTCTCGTAGATGGGATATAAAAATTCCGAAGAGAAATTCTCGATTGCGACAGCCGTAACGTTTTAACGATAGTCGCACATATTCGACGACGCGATTAAAATGAATTATTACGTGTCGCTTTGATATGCCGTTTGCTTCAAAACGACACAATTATGTAAAATAATAGTCTCCGGCTGCGTATCTCCTAAAACGGGAGTAAGAGTTTCTAAACAAGTGATACAGTTGTTTCCTTATGTAGGTCTGTAATTTTCTTTCATGTTAAAATAATATGATTATTAGACTAATACAAAAAGACCGGTCATTACGTTACTTTCAAATGCGGAGAGAGTTTCAACCGGCAAATGTGTACGTTGACGGTGAGCAATAATTGTCATACAAACTTTGTAGATTGTAGAACAGCGTTTCTTTATTTATAAATTTAATTACTGTGTTTTTCTTTGGTCACTTGTTGATATTACATCTAGCAAGTTGGCCGTCGGATTTCTCACTGTTCTAACTTAAAAACTAAACGAAGTACAATACCTAGAATGAGTAAATTGGAGAAATCAACATAGGTTAGGTGGCTATGGCAAAGTTTATCGGACACCCATATTTTTTAAAAGATTTTGATTTTAATTCTGCAGCGAATACAATAAAAAAGAACACGTAGATATGGGAATACCCAGTATTCCACGTAAGGATTCCGAAATGCATAAAAACAGTTTATTTTCAACTGGAAGGAAATACGTCAATTTATAGTTAAATGGTGCAGTCGAGATACCGTAACAATTAACAGCTGAGGCAATTTCCTTGACTTTACCACTTAACTTTTTGCAAGAGTAATATAAAATTAATTTACGCAGAACTATTAGCATGTACTCTGCCGTTCAGAGAAGTTCGGTTGGTCGGTAAAAAACATGAAAAGGTTAGAGAAACAAACGAAACTAAAAACAAAATGCAATTTTATTGTATGTACAGGTAAAAAAGACAAAAATAATAAATAAAAAGTTATTCTGGCCTAATATAACATATTGAACATTATATTTTTTTTTTCATCGAAAAAACCTCCTTTGCTGTTAATCACCGCTCGAACTATTCTAGCCATTCTTTCGATAAGTTTTGTTAAAACGGATTGTGGAATATTAATCCATTCATGTTGCAGAATATTCCGTAAATGTTCTTGTGAAGTTGGACATATTTTTCGGATCCTCCTGTCCAGTTCATCCCACAACAACTCTATCGGGTTCAAATCTGGGCTTTGTGGGGGCCATGTCATTACTTGCAGGATGTGCTGTTCTTCTTGCTCCTTTAGATAGTTCTTACACACTAACGCAGTGTGTTTTGGGTCGTTGTCGTGCATGAATGTAAAGTTACGGCCTATTATACGCAATCCTGATGGCACTGCATGATTCTGGAGTATTGCAAAATAATTTTCCTTCCTCGTTACACCCTGCACTCTGCATAAATCTACCGTCTCGGCAAAGGAGAAACATCCCCACAGTAACACGGAACTACGCCCTTGCTTCACTATAGGCACAATGCAGTTCGGGATCACTTTTCGGTTTTAGATCTTCGGACATAAACTTGTCGATTTTGCCCAAAAACCTCAAACTTTGACTCGTCACTCCAAAGCACGTGTTTCCAATCATCTAACGACCAATCTAGATGAGAACGAGCCCACTGTAGCCGTTTTGCTCTGTTGCCCCGACGTAATAAGGGTTCTCGAATGGCAATGCGTCCATGAAGGTCCGCTTGTTGAAGTCGACGTTTTACCGTACTCGCCGAAACTTGTTCTTCACGGCCGCGATTTACTTCGGCTGCTATTTGTGGCGCTGTTAATTTTCTATTGCGTTTGCTTAATAATACAATTCTCAAATCTTCAGCTTTTGTTGTTTTCCTAGATACTTCAGGACGAACACGATTTTCTATAGTTCCAGTTGTCCGATATCGCTCGATGATGTCATTTACTGTTGAACTTCTCATATTTATTTTTTCAGCAATTTGTCGCCCCGAATATCCTTCTTCAAACAGCGTAATAATGCGTGAGCGTCTTTCTACACCAGTAGGCTTGCCACGTGCCATTTTGAAGTAAATTTTCTTAAAACTTTCGCGCAAAAACGACGGATGCACACCAACACACGTTTAACAGTAAAACGAAGCAAATTTATATCTTTAGGCCCGTGATAAATAAACAAGAATGATACTGCGGTATATTTCCTAAATGTATTGTTCGTTAATAATCCCCAAACGACCCGTTTCAAAAGATCGGCACTTCCGAGAAATTCTTGGAATGATAATAAAAGGGACTTTATTGTGGTCGTCGCAATATTTCTACTTTACATAATAATTTATGGCTTTAATCCCTTAGAAAAGAGTGTATGCTTAATATTTTTCTAATTTTATGTATTAATAATTGTATACAGTGTGATATAATAGATTTTTATTGTATGACCGAACTTCACCGAACGGCAGTGTACAATAGAAAGAGCAGCTGAATTTGAGTTGATTGAAACATTAAAAGATCTGTTAGAACTTCGGTACTTGCGATCATAAATTTTGCAATTTATTATATTTTAAGACGCGATACGTCGTTTTAATAAATATCGACTCTATTACACAGAGCGATTAGATACCGTTCAACCGATTTAGCGCAGCGTTTCGATTGAAAAAAAAAAGACTTCTGCAATTACACTCATTTCCACACCTTTCCGTATCGTATTTATTTCTATTAGTTAAATCGCAAGATGTATCGAGAAAGTATCACATCACAGGAGCGTTTTATGTATCAAATTGGAAAAAGTGTATATTACACCGTTAGGATATCGCATTCTCCGGCTCCGAAGCAACGAATAAATAATAAATTAACTGCAACGGATTATGTTGACCTGTATTTGTGCGGAACATAGAACTTGGTGCTAATAATTACGGCTCGACTAAGATGCCAATCTCCGTACTGTGGTTGAAAGAGTAAGTATGTTAAAGAATATATGAACGTAACTATACGTTTTTCATGTGACAAACAATAAATTTCGTCCGAAGAAGGGTGCCACTAATTAGATTAATTTAGAAACGGATTTAATTACCGATAGAGAGCGAGTCCTTCTTTGCAAGATCAAGCTCTAGTCCAACCATTATACGTTAAAGATCCATTATTAGATGATTTTAAACATGCGCGTATTACCATATATGTTTTCTCGATCGCGTTTAAGGCATGTGTGAAATTAATTTAACCGCCAAACAGTGAGATTTCGTTATTTATATTGATGTTGACCTTGCCATTTCAGATATCCATAAAATAAAACGTAAATTCTTTTGCTAAACTGTAAATGGCAATTATGAAAGCTATAGACGTCTCCCGTAAAACTTAACGGTTGTACATTGAGTCGTGTTCGTACATTATGTGTATATAGTGTGTGTTCGGTAAACTACCTTTAGGTAAATTAACGTTCTAACGTTCTGCGTTTTGTTCTGCGTTCTAACGTTCTGCTAAAGTTTCAAGTTTTCTTATATAAACTTTCGGTGTAAGGAATATAAAATTTTTTTTACAAGGTGCTGCACTTTACATTAGTGCAAATAACTACCTCCAAATTAAAGTGCCTTCAACCTTGGTTTTTCCAATTTTTTAATGTGTGTGGTAACAACGCATAAACAATTAGCTGTTTGCTATTTACAACAGTACAGCCGACTTACGAACAATCGTGATCCCGGAGTTGAGAGAGTTGAATGTAAACAGTAATTTTTCCATGAATTCTTAAAAATTAAAAAGCAGAATTTGTTAATGTGAAAAAAAAAAATTTGCACAGCCGAATATATGAAAACTATGCCGGTCCTGGCCACTCTAGACGATAAGGAATGTATTCAATATGAGAATTAGGATACAAAAAAAAACGTGGAAACAGCAGGCTTTAAATTTGCGCTTTGCTCATTGGACAATGCTCCCATGAATTAGTCCTTCATACCGCCACAGAGAATTCCTGCTCACTCTATTGTATTGTACCTTCTTTTGATATTGATTTTTCAAATTAGAGCTATAAATAGCATAGTGTGAAATTCAATGTGCTTTATAAAATTTGCGACGGGCGTGCAAATTAGGAAAATACATGAATATATGTAGAAGAATAAAGGATTACTTTAATCTACACTTGTATGTTAGAGCCTTGAGCGTGTAAACATATATGAATAGATATTGATTTTGCTACGTCACCTTTAGTAGCAAAATCAATCATATTACGTAAATCGACATATAATTATTATAGTTTTTCTTCTATTATCCAGGCATTCTATAATAGCTAATTATTTTCAGGTTATATTAACCCCATTTAATTTTATTAAATTAATAGTTTAGAATCCGCAAGTACTTCCGCATATAAGGAACACTATCTTTAATAATATACTTGCTACCATTTTCAATTAAAACCATCTTACCTCTTTTAATCCGTCCAATCTTCCCAAGCTTCTAGCCTGCCTCAATCCAGGCTCTGGAACCCTCCTTCCTTTCCTTCTCCTTTCCAATAATCTCGGTTTCCTCGGTGTGACGGGCTCGTTATCTTCGGGATCCGAATGCACTTCCGGACAATGATAAGTGTGCCTTCTTCTAGACGAAGGACTTGTTATTCTATTTATTATGTTATCGAACATATTTACTATTATGGGGTATTGTCTTATTCTTTAATTCAAATCAGTATCAATCGATCTGAATGGTATTGTTTCGTAACCTCATGCTATCGCGAAAATCGAATTCTTCTATAATTAATTCCTATTATAGCTGCACTGCAATAACGACATTATTGTTTATCATTTTGTAATGCGTTCTTTTATTTCGTTACGACGTTGTTGGTAGTTTATATAACGAACTTCTTTCGTCTAATGAATGTTTTGCGCTTGGTCGTTGTGACGTTGATCTTGATTAATCATTGTTGCCAACTTCAGACTCTGTAACAATAACGAAAAATAATTAATTAAGAGATTCTTCGCATACACGGTACGCGATTGCAATAGTGAAATTAAATCTTTTACAAACAGATGGAATAAAATATTAGAATATAATTTTCTTATGCATTAAAGCTGCACGCTGTAGTGATCATAGTGAAAACGTAGTTAATTTGAAAACATGTCGACTGTTATTATTCCGTACCGCTTTACGGTGCAAAAATGAAAAACCGTATTCAATTTCCGCAGAAATTGAAGAAAAGTTAATGGATCAGAACAACAGAAGATTTTAAAAGAAGAATAAACCACAAGCGGTAAATTCATCCAGCATCTCTTTTGATTACAATTTAGTAATACGAGCTTGTTCGAAGATGTTTACCGTAAAATTATACAAATAAGTGTTATGAAATTGTTTATTTTTAGAATTGTTCCATAATCAGTTCCATTTATTTTTGTAACTCATATCTATAGCGTTTATCACTCTTTGTCAAACAATATTCTTCACGCCTAATGATTTTATCCGTGCATACTTTTATGTCATATCACAACCCTCACCTCTATTAATGAACTCAATTGAACTTAAATTCATTCACTGATATGTCCCGTTTATCTCCTTCAATGGTATGTACAATGTTTATATACGGACAGCATATTTTCGGATTATAGCTTGAGTACTCATATACAATGTGTTCCACTTTAGATAAAGACACCTAAATAAATTGTTTATTAACAACGCAATTAGTTAAAGTGATAAAGGCCATTACGATCTTAAAGGAAAATTCTCGTCCAACCAAGAACTGAGGCTCCATCTAGCTGCATATGTAGTGGTCCTCTTACAATAACTGACAAATCATCAATCGCATCCATTAATTCGGTGTTTAAAAATTTGCGTGTTTAACACATGGAAAAAGGAAAAAAGGGCCCAATGATTCTTGTATTTAAAATTCGGGGCAACACATTAACTCTTTTATGCAAATCTCCTATTTCAAAGGCGGGTAAGAATTTTGGCTTGTAGGGCTTGACTTTATATCAATGAAGACATCTGCAAATTTAATTGATTAATCTTGATTCACTGACATTTACAGTAGCGTTGAAAAGGCAATTAAAGCGTTCAACTACCCCATGTTGGTCCATGGTGGACGTTCAGGATGTTTCACTTTAAACGCCATAGTAGCCTCTCGGCTGGAGCGTACATTAGTACCAACAAGTCTAATAATTTCTATCTTTTCAGGAATACTTAATCGTCACCCATCAAACAATATAAAAATTACATGCCACTTTTAATAAATTTTTTGAGAGCTGACGTTGTGACAATTTTCAATTGCTTTGATCGTACATTGTAAACTTGATATTTGGAAGAAGAATTTTTTCAACGAGTATACAAGAACGTAGAACAAAATCACTCCTACAAGAATATTTATCATATTAGCCTCTAGCACTGGTAAAAGTTTTAAGCCAATTGCGTCATTAATAAATAATTTATTTAGGTGTCTTCATGTAAAGTGAAACTCATTGTATAAGTAAAATGAATATATTTAGATGAAGATAAAATGTGTGTGAATATGTAAAATAAACAAACTATAAATAGAATAAAATCCGTATATAAAACTACAGGAATAAATTGAAATGATAAACGAAACTAAAACATACAGATAAAAGTTGTTAAAATAATTAGAACTATTAGCGAAATGATTTTGGTTGCAATGCAATATTAGAACTTATGAGGTGCTTGTTTTAAAAATGTTTTTATAATAATTCATTGGATTACTTGACGCATATAAGTAAGAAAAGCGCAATAAGATAAGGAAATAAATTAGTAATAGAAGAAATAATAATAGTTAAAGAAAAAT
Source organism: Oryctes borbonicus (assembly GCA_902654985.2). Lineage (NCBI taxonomy): Eukaryota > Metazoa > Arthropoda > Insecta > Coleoptera > Scarabaeidae > Oryctes > Oryctes borbonicus. The sequence goes on along the minus strand of LR736917.1, from coordinate 567,541 downwards.
CAAAACAATGCTACGTAAAATGTAAATTACATACAAATTATTACATAAAACAGCAAAGTATTCGCCAATCAAATGGAACATAGTATCTAATACTTTTCAAGGTATTCGATTGCTTTTTGCGCTTGAGGCTTGTGCGCCAGATGACGATCCCCACAATAGCATACCGTATTGTAGCCTTGCCTGGATTTTAGCTAGTACAAAGACATCACGCAAAAAGCCAAAATCTCGCTGAGTAAGGTTTTTTGTGTTACACGCATTTTCGTAATTTTAAGTAAGTTGATTATGAAAAACACTAGACTTTAAATTACAAACAAAACCTAATTCTTTTTTCAAAACAAAACTACAAAAAGCAAGTGCATTGACATCGAACATTAACGTCGTTCCACAACGAGAGTGTCTGGATTTATCATCATCTGAAGACGGCAAAAATCAGGAATTTTAACTTTATACCTAAGCTTAATAAGGGAAATTTTTTTTTATTTATTTCTATTTGATAACAAACAATTTTGCAGTGAATTAAAGATTCTAAAAGAAGCGAGGCTCGAGTTGCCTTTGAGAGAAAACGAATTCGACGAAGTGGAAGACAATTTCAAATGTTGTAATGCCAGAAGTTTTTTTTAATTTTAAGACCAAGATTAGCTTAAGCGTCTCATTCTAAAGAACGATGGATTTTGCCAAGTTTTCTTTTTCATTAATTTGTTTTTGTAAACCACCACCCATTTTGAAACTATTGAAATAGTAAACGTGTTCTGGGTTTGAACCGTGTTATGTCATTGGTTAAAATAAAATAAAATAACCAACAACATGACACGGTTCAAACCCGGAACACGTTTAATTTCAACTTACTCTGGCCGTGGAAGCCTATGTTTTTATATTGAAATAGTATCTAAATGAATTTTCAATGGAAAAATACCTTTTAATTAGAAAACAATTTAATTTAGAAAATCGGGTTATATGCGACAAAGCGACGTAACAGCTTCCCAAGAAATAAGCTGAGCGGCATAGGAAAATATGTAAAAAAGTTCGTGACCCACCGGAGGTCACACTCTTCCAAGAGCAACAGCTGAACGACCCGCCGGTGGTATACGACGTCGTAAATTTATTTAAATTATAACGTTGCAATCATCCTGTTACGTTAATTATATAAAGAATTCTGTTTCGATATTTTCAACTAATCAGCAACGTAGGCCTAACAAAATATTTGTTAATTGAGTACATATATTTCTTCACGGCGTGTATAACTTAATTAGCGTGAAAAATATCACATAGAGTCGTTATGAAAATATTTAAGTTTATTATAAATCAGCGCTAATGAAAATAGCCTCAGTTAATTGTAAGGTTGTACGTTTAACTCGACGACACTTCTCTTCTACGTCGAGCTATCTTTCGCGCCGTGCGTGTTTCAAATTGAGGTCATTGCTTTATAGTAAATAGCACCTTCGCTTCCGTCGTTCTAGCGCTGTGCGAACGAATACTATTAAAAAGAAATGAGGTAGCTTTCAGCAAAGATATAAAAAGGCGTAAGCACAACATGGCGTAGAGGATTAGTCGTAGTATAAGAAAGTATAAGAAATGCAAAAATTAATCAACGAGGAAGAATATACAGGAAAGTAACCGGCTCTTGTGTATGTTATAGTAAATCCTCTATAATTTAAATAATAGAACATGTCTGCGTTTTGCAGATTTCTAAGTGAAAGTAGATGAGGAAAGTAAAAAAAAATATGGAATAAATTTATTGTAGCAAAATAATAATAGTAATGTAGATCTGGAAAATCTAGACTGAATGTTGTTTAGATTTGTATCGTGACTTGTGTCAAGAACATGCAAAAGCATTATTTTCAGCAGTTAAGTACTTGTTTTGATGCTTTTGTGCTTGTGTTTCTCATCAACATTTTTCAAAAATTCATATTTTTTTATGCAAAATTTAACGAATGCTCTTTTAAATGTAACCAACGAAACCTACTTTTATTAGGTTAATTAATTCCAAAAAATAGAACGGTAATGTTAGAGCACGAGTGACCTACCTGGCAGAAATCTTCGAGTGCATCAATGTAGAAGACGAGAGGTTTTGCAGATTCGAAAGAAAAATAATATACGCAGAGGAGACAAGAAGTGAAGACTACGAATAATCATTGACAATGAAAAACAGTAGAGAGGGAGAAGAAATACGCAATAAGGCTAAAGGCTAAATACACCGATGGTGGGAAGTAATCCAGGTCTAGCAGAATTGGAGATGAATTACTCAATATGCAAGTACATCCCAAAAACTGAAGAAATAAATAGAAGAAATCCAAAGTGGAGTAACTCACCATAAGAAATAAGATATAAAGAGACCTTTATGGCATACCGGAGGAACGTCCTGGCCTTTAGCCAAACAAAAATTAAGAGTATTTCATCATAGCACCCTATGTTTTTCTATCTCCAGGGTTTCACATTTAATTCACCAAGCTTATAAAAAAGATCTAGATGAGTTTTTGGCACTTTTTACAGTCCTGTCCTTTCTTGATCGATCGATAACATCGTAATTGTGAAAACTAAGATAAAAACGCAACCCTTTTAACAAAACCCTATTTCATAGGAATGCCATACTGCTGCGTAAAGAGCACGGCCAACAAGGATATTTACCTAAGAGCATTATTTAATTTCTCTAAGCTGTTGTAACTCCAGCGATACTTTGTCAAAGGCGAGCACGACAAGTTTTATCGCATCGCGCCTTCTATACATTTTTATCATTCCGTAACGTCACCGTGAACTTGTAAATAGCTATGCACTACCACCATCTTCGCGGCCAACGCTTCCCGCGATGACACTCGGTTTTTATTTCTGAAGCAATGAATGAATCGTTTCCGTAGTCTTATAAGTCGTAAGGCGGCTGGCTACTCCTCCTGCTGGAGACCTCGCCGAGTCGTCGTGGCCGCTGCTTGGAATTACCGCGTGACTGTCGTGACGCGAACGTATGAATCAGATCGTTTACGAATCTAGCCGCCTACGACGACGTATCCGTCTCGTTCACAATTCGAGTACTAGCGCGAAATTTCGTTACAGGTAATGCGACGACGGCGGTGACTTTTACCACTTTTACAAAATAAATATATTCTGGAAAAATTTACAAAATTACGTTCCTTTTCACAATTTCAATGTCGAATGGTAATTTGAACTTGGCAAAATGCTTCCGAATTGTAGATTTCTGTAAATTTGGGAAAATGTCTGTGGATCCCATGGATAATGAGATGTAGAATGTCAGAAGAAGGTATGAAATCTATAATAATAATTCATGCCTTCACATCCTTCAACAGTCTTGTACAATTGCCCTCAACATTCGCCATAGAGCAAGGAAGATCATGACATGAGATCATTACTCCGAGGATAAACAGTCCCGGGATTCCCGACGCGCTATTGGTTCCAAACGTTTTCTAAAGTGCGGAACACTAGTACAAAGACAATTTTTGAGCGCAACACTTATATTACCGCACATTTGATTGGCACAAAAACATTTTCGATGGATTATATTTTACTTGACGTTCGCTGACCATCGTGTCAGCTTCTTCAGAAGATTTCTAAAGACTCTGAGTCTTTAGAAATCTTCTGAAGAAGCTGACAGCATGGTCAGCGAAACTTCAAGTAAAATATTAACTACACGACATCACCCGAAAGACATTTCTACTATGGATTACGGTCGTGAAAGCCTACACTCAACTACTAATGTTTCAATTTTCTTTTTTTTTAATCTAGGTATCAGGACTCCGAATTCCTAGAACTTCTCGTTTCTGAGCCAAACACTCAATATGCAGATTTATTTAATTCCTATCACGTCGTACCACTCATTTCGCAAGTTTTACTCGCAAATAAAATATTTAAAAATTTCGTAATTATCGCAGTTGTCACGCTACACTATACATTAAAAGGTAAAAAGTGTTTGTGTTTCGATAAAATTCTGTAAAACGATCGTTTGGTATTTCCTTGTCCTTTCTCGTTCGCTTACCGTACAGACGCTTTCGATTTCAAAACACCGGGGAGATAAGGTACGTCTTCATTACGGCACGTTAGCGTGAAAGATGGATTACGAGACGCGCACCTGTTCTCTAAAGAAGGTCTAGGTTAAATAATGGTAAAGATGGCTCGATTATGTATTCTATGTAATAATAATGTTATAACGCCTACATGCGATCTAGCGATCGCTCTGATAAAATTGAAAAACGAACAAATAGAGCCGATTGAAACGAGATATTTCACGTCGCGTAAATTCGGTTTTCTGATTGAGTACCAACTTTTCATATATGTTTTTATAATTTTCAATCACCGTCCTATTTATCTTGTCGGAGAATCGATAAATTTACCTGAGTGAAGTCTCTTCGAGTAAGCTGATGACATACTCATTGATCACTAGATTTCTATGCTAACTTTCTAATTCTACAAATTAAAAACACCGCGTCGCTTTAAAATCGGGGATTTATAGAATCTTCTAACTGACATTTTGCTTCCTTATATTAGGATCAAGGTAGATCTTGTGAACATAGTTTTTCACGATGTCGAGTAAAAGTTCAGATCACTTTAAAAAATTAATTGAATTTGGTCCCCTAGGATAATCGACATAATCCGATCCATCGTTCGAAAATTTATTGATTTTAAATATAAGCAAAACGCACAAATATATACAGAATGAGTCGGAAGCAACGGACCAAACTCTAGGAGTGTTATTGTACACGTGAAAATAATGTAAAAGAACTCGTATGTACCATTTTGATTTGTTTTCATGTTACAAATAAATAAAATTTCGTGCCATTTTCTAAGAAAATGTGAATAAACTCGAAAATAAACGCTAAATCACTGTCACAATAACCGACACTGACATATATTATTTTAAAAAAAGTGTATTATTTACTATCGGCATCCTGCTTTATACAAATAACTTGCTCGTAGTAAATGTCGATCAACTCTCTAGAAAAATTAATTTCAAAAGAACAGTTAACTTAAAAAGGAAACGATCAGTAAAGAACATGAGACAGACAAAAAAAAAACAAGCGGATAATGGGATAAGTAAACTAATCTATATGCAGACGTTAGGTAAGGCAAAGTTTAATATTAAACGAGATTTTTGCGAGAATCGAAGAGATGTTAAATATGCCTGGAAATGGGCAAAAATATGTAAGTTATTCCATTTGAGAAAAACCAGTTTCAACGGTTTGAAGATGCTACAATTACTGTTACTTTCGTAACACTCTGTATGATAAAATAAAGATGTTTGATATTGATTAATGAAACTGAAACTATTGTCACAACGATAGCAAAAAGATTCATTTTTGAGAAAATCCTACAAATCCAGTTTTTTTTTTTATCTAGTCTGTATGTTCCCTTTAAAGGTAAATCCCTAATGGAATGCGCGTCTGTAAGTTTTTTGGGAATGACTGTGGATGCACATCTTAAATGGGAAGAAACACTGCGATGAGTTGGGGCGTAGATTGTCCACGGGATAATACGGCATACGACAACTGCGAAAAAGTGTTAATTTAGATTCTGTCAGAATGTTTTACTGCGCTTATATCGAATCGAGGATGCGATACGACCTAATCTTCTGGGGTTCTTCAAAGAAGGCCAATGACTTATTCGTCCTTCAGAAAAGGGTTGTGAGGTGTATGGTGGGGGATTGTCAAGTAACCTCATGCAGGCCTTGCTTTAGGCAATTAAATATACTCCCTCTACCCTCATTATACATTCTGGAGATTCTACTGTTCTTCAAGAAAAACGAGCGAAAATTTATCCTTAACCGAGATGTGTATGATGCAATGGCCACTCGTGGCTCGCGTAATTTGAACGTGCCTCGACATAGGACAACTCTATTTGAGGGGAATCCTCACTATAGAGCCATTCAATATTATAACAGGCTTCCACGTGATCTCAAAGCCTGCGTAACACTTCGCCAGTTTAAAAGTAAACTCGGGGTATATCCGCGTGACAAATTGTTTTATAGTGTGGCCGAGTTTCTCAGCTAGCTAACACTTATTTCTTCATTATTACCGTTTACTTATTTCATGTTGTATTTTTTTCCACATGTGGGTTTACTTATTTTACTTGTTTAAACTTTTTATTTGTACAAATATTTTATTTACACTAAAGTTTTATTTATATCTTTATCTTTTATTATTTTATTATTTTGTGCATTATTATTTAACTTAGATTTTACCTTTTGTACTTGACGATGTCTGTCTTTTCTTAAACTAACGACAAATAAACACTACATTACATTACAAGGAGAGAGAACACCATGCATGCGTTGACAATTTAAGATTGTGTCAGTAGATTGGAATTTTGCACATTGCACAATCTACTAAATTTGCATATTTATTTTCAGAAGAACAATTTAAACTAATCGCTACATACACGATACATTTTGTGAATCTAAAACGCAGCAAGGTTTATGGATTTACGACGCACACAATACTGATCCTTAAGAAAAAATAATACCATCTTATGTCAACCAGGTCGCTTGTAATTTATGATTCAACAGAAAAATTTATTTTAATTCTTTAAACAACAATAATAACGTCAAAAATTGAGCAAAACCGAAATTCGCTTCAAGTAAACAGACTTTGAGTTGCATTATCCAACCACAACATGCTAATTTCTACAATATTACAAGGACAAGAATGAAAACACACCTGAATGCAGCTTAGACAATTATGCGCTCTCCGAGTTAATCCGACGTGATTCATATATATTTCTCACATTTATTTCAATTTACTAGTTACACAATTCATGAAGCCGGCAAAATTACTACAATCGAATAAATAATACAAACCGCAAACTTATTGCTAGTACTAAACGCGTTTGAATACGACGCGTAATTTCGACTTTACGGTTCTGTGGCACCACAACAATGAAGGCTGGGAACAAAACGTGTTTGAATTCTCATAAATTGAGTTAACAATGCTTCTTTGTTCTTTTTTGCAGCAAGCAGCAGTTTAGATGATAGAAGCATTTTTCTATAAACGAGTATGTGGATGACTTACTAAGTACATTAGCAATGTTCAAGATAGAAATAGCAGCAATATCTAGAATTGTTTAGACAATACATTTATGAATTTATCTGTTTCAGATAGAGAAAACCTGAAATGCATGCTATTCACAGCTTCTCCAAAAGAAAACGTTAAAGGTCATTAACCTTACGGCTAAAAGTTCAAAAGTATTTTTTTAAACTTCGTTTGAAGGTTCAATTGAAAATTTAAGTTAAGGGGTATCTCTTATCAATAAAGTTCGCCACTTTCCGTGGGCTTCACGAAATTAGTAGAGACTAGACAGACTCGTGTTTATTCGTCTCATGAGAATTGGTTCGTGTTGCTTACTGGTTTCCCGTCGACAAAACACGAGTCTTCACGAAATTTCGTGAAGCGCAACGGAAAGTGGCGAATTTTACTCATGAATAGAGATGACCAAGATAGGGGAAATTATTTACTTTTTGCCGCTACTAGACAGACTCGTATTTATTCGTCTAATAAGAAAGGGTTCGTATTGTCTATTGGTTTCCTCGAAAGTCGACAAAACACGAGTCTGTCTAACCGCTGCAAAATTCCCCTACTTTGCTCATCTTTACTCATGAGTAGAGCTGGTATTACTCTACTTATGCCAGCGTCGTCGGACATAGAGAATCGAATAGATTTGTCGGTTATGTTCGTTACCTCGTAATATGTTTGCCCGTTATTTGTATGCGCGACATAACCGACAAACCCCCTTCAATTTATGCTCGGCGACGCTGCTATAAGTAAGAATAATGCCAAGCTCTACTCATGAGGAACTGCATCGAAACTTGAGAGCATATTAAAGCCGACATGTGCTATTAACTAGAGCATTACTGGATACTTACGACCATATTTCGATCGACTCGCTTTTTTATTGATCATCCTGTACATTAGCGGCGGTGGGCGATGACGTAAACGGAAGGGCACCGACTTTCTTGTATATTTCCGGTGCATAGTATAATGTACACAATATGCAAGGAAAATATACGAAGGAATCAAATTATCATCCGTGCCTCTTCGCTTAGGTCATGCAGTATATATGAAGATACAATTCCAGAAAGGTGATACATCTGTATATTGGCCATTTTTTTGTTTTTCTAAAGAGTATAGGTAATACCAGTAGGTTGGTTGATTTTCCGAGGAAAATCCTTACCAGCAACTATGATTATAAATTATCAGAAGATCGAAGAATTATTTAAAATTGACTGTAGATATAAGAAGATGCGGTATTATCAGATTTGAAAACCAAAAAAAAAAAAATTATAAAGCAGCTACGTTGTATTTATTCCTATAACTCAACGAAATTCCTCCTATAATGCATCAGTGAATACGTAATAAAATCTACCACGGGCGTTGTCAATAAAAAGCAAATTACTGTTTGAGAAAATGAACTCGTTCAATCTAATTCTTATCCTAAACAGCAATTTCAGGTGCAGTATTAAAACTGCGTTATTACTATCGAAGATATATTGAAATTATGGCAAAGCCAAAGGAATTTAATTAATTTAAGATAGAAGTCCTACCTATGTATCTTAATTATTTATTTCCCGTGTAATTACATCGGATTCTTTCGGATTTTCCCATGTAAGTAAGCAAAAATTTCCCTTTGAGGGCGATAGATGCGTTGCAAATCTTCCAGCCATTACAGAAGTACAAATAAACACCTATAAACACGCCTTCGCACATGTGTACGTTGTGAGATCCGAGCATAATATAAAGTAACGCTCAACGTCTTTCAACTGCAAGTGACCACAGGACTTGTTTGACTAATAGCGCCAACTTAATCTACCGTAAAGTCAGTGCGTCTTATATAACACTGGTTAGATAGCGTTTCTTGCCTGAGCCAGTCGGTTTTTCTTGCGGTGTTCAGTAGGAAGTCGATTACAGAAGGTAATCTCAATGTTTCTATTCGCACAGGTCTCTGGTCTCTGGGCAAGTCGGTTCATTGAAAGTGTGTGCGTGTGTTACCAATCGCGTCGCACTTGCCTTTATAAAGGAGCTAGTCGCTGGCTGCAATACCTACATATATGTATTATTGCAGGATGTTGTTGAAGAATAATCATCGATTTATACAATTAACACTGTGCGATAAAAAAAAAAGTCTATTTAGATTACCTTTCTTGTTTATTTATACGAATCCACACAAACAACGGAAGAAATCACAATCACTTGTAACTAAATTGGTAAATAGCGTTAATATTGGCAAATTTATTCCAAAAAGATCTTAAAATTATATTTTGAACTAAATACGCGCTGAAGGTCATTAATTAAACGACAAGCTTTAGTCCGAATACGGTTATAAAAAGAGAGAAGGAGTGTCAGAATATCCAATAAAACATAAGGCGTGCCATAAAAAAAATTATTGGGCAATGTTGGGAGGATATTTTCTACCCTAAAATTTCATTCTAAGAAATAATTTGCTATCTATTAAAATATTCATCATATTGGCTGTGCAATAAAATCTGGGACACCTGGTATATATCGAATTTCTTTTTATTGTGTAATAATTGCCTTTTCCAATCTCTTATTTACAATGTTTTCTGAAAACTACGTTAAATATACGATTTTTTCTCACAAATTTAGGTGTGAGTAGCCAACTGGAGGGTTAAATTGAAAAAATACAAGCATGTAAAGAATACAATAAAAAACTAACAATAGAGACTTACGAAATTCTATCGATTCAAAGTAACAAATGTATAAACAAGAAATATATCTTGGTTCGTTTCAACCATATTATGCTTGCGGTTGAATTTGTAATTAACACAACTTAAAGTACAGTATAATTCTCCATGAGATCGTGAAATATTGCACATTCGCTACCTATTAATTAAGAGCGATACTACGAATCATGATAATTGTCCATAAGCTTAAAGCCACTCCTTTCATCGGGCTAAACACCAGTTTCTATTCATAATTACACGTGGGGTAGAAACTAAGAGATGTTGTTGCTCGAAAAGGAGACTAAGTTTATGATGCAATCTTACTATGTTATGAAAAAGAATTGCACGCCTTGTATATGCCAAGAAACTTGAGTTGGGACATAATTTGGAGAAGTAAAGGAGTATTTTATGGTAAATCCAAAAGCTGCTTATTGTTAGCCCAAGGAGATTTGTGTCTAATGGCTAAAACTGATTTCGGAAGATAGCTTTATGCCTTTACTCTTACAATATACGACTGTTTTCAGTCTCATTATTGTTTCTCACTTAAGGGCCTCTTATAATATTAACATTTTCACGTACGTAGCATTAATTCTTTACGCATAACCAAGCTTTCTATTTATAATTTAATTCAGTGAAGGGATCGATGGCCCAGCGGTAAGAGGGCCTCGGTTTATTTGTGTCACTACGCTGTGCGTTCGAATTCTACAAGGATCAAGTGACACATATTTCTCTCCGATACAACTCCCTATTCACTATTCACGCTTCACTTTTTACACAGCGATAGGGGTGAAATAACAAAGCCATGGAATGCTTTACGCACACTATTTATACTCTAAAGCAGCAAATTACTAAATTTTCAAAGCGACTAGACAAACTCATGTTTTGTCGACGGTCGCGGAAACCAGAACCCTTACAAGCCTCTGAAGTTATAAATGTGTCGGGAAGAACGCACCAAACTCTAGGGGTGTGTTGTGCACGTGAAAATAATGTAAAAAAAAAAACATATTTTTATACGATTTTTATTTGGTTTCAAGTTATAGCGTAATGACAAAAAAATAACTAGCTTCTAGTTAGTAGGTTTTAAGTAAAGTCAGGTACATTCTACAATATCTTTTTTTCTTCGCTTCTTATTATCTACAACGTATCGGCCGATCTGAATCAATTCTTTAGAGACATAAAATCATTTCAATAATTTGGTTGTTGTCCATTACATTTATTCAAATTTAGAATATGCAAATTTATTTGTTTATGGTTTTTGTAATGGGAACGCTACAGCTGCATAAAATGTTTTTGAATGCTATAATTTAACAAAATATTGAACGAAATGAGAATGGGATAAGAACATATGAGTTCTTTTCCTTCATTTTCACGTGTACGTGGAGTTTGCTTTTTTTCTCCCGTCTCACCTTGTATATCCCGTTGCTCCGTCACCATACGCAAAACAGAAAATTTACAAGAAAACGTTATGTCTCCCTTTTGACTTAAACTTCGAAAATTCGGGGTTCTAACGAAACGTAATTGGGCTTCATGAACTAACAAAAAAAACAATTTCATTTTCACTTTTAATTTAACACGAATACAATTAATTCACAGAAGCAAGCACATGCCAATTATTCAACTAAAGCAAGTCATTATCTCAGTCTATTCTTGTTTGACTACAGCCGAATTCGTAAGCCGATAAATTAACTCCATATTTTACTATTATTAATCAATGCGTGCGTACGTTAGCCGGTCTTCACTTTTATGAATATAAATTTATCCAATTAATAACTCGCGGATGTTTTGCACACCTTTCTCGACATAATACACGTGTAATTCCAGCAGTTATCAAGTTGTAAAAAAATCCGCGCAAAAAACATCTAAGATGTTATTTTATCCCGCAATAGCGCATTTTCGTAAGGCTATAATGATTTACAAATGGCCTATTATACGTTTCTTGTAAATCATTAACTGCAATTTGGACAAACAACTTGTTTCCTGTATTTAACTAGTGTATACGTTTACAAAGGTGTAACACACTAACATAATGAAGAAATAGAGTAACGGATTGTCGAATTCTTAACTGATTCCTTAATTTAGATATGACGATAAAATGAAGCGCATTTATAATCGACAGTGTACGACTAGCTTGTTTGAGTCGATGCTCTAATTCTCTGTAGTTGGGTTTTTGCAATGCACTACTTTAAGCAATCAAATAGTTGAGAAAACTAAAACTATTTGAAATAAGAACATGACAAGTAAACAAATTGAAATGAAACAATAAAATTTAATAAAAGGTTATAATTAATAAGAATTTCCGCCAAATTGCAATGATTTTTTCATTGAAAATTATGAATATTTAAAAATAAATAAATAAATAAATAAATAAAAATATATATATATAAAGAAGAAGCTGTTGTCAAATAAAAGAGTGTAATAATGGATAATTTGAGTATTTAAAAAATTTAAAGCGGGCGGTGGCGCAAGCCAAAAGATTTTAAATGGCATGGGGGGCTCGTTCGAAACGATTCCCCGAGGCAAAAACCAACCCGAGGTTACTCGGGCTCTTTATTATTATTTTTTTTTCGGGGAGTTTGATTATTTCTACTGAGATTTTGCGATATGGTGAATAATGGCCAAAAGAAAGATAAGGCTTCGCTCGGACACGCTACTTCTCCATGATAGGAACCTTATTTTGTCGCCATACACTCTCGTCATCAATGCAGTAATCCTTTCCGTATCAGTTAAATGCATTTTAAGAAATGTATTAAAATGGAAAATATTTATTCATGTCGACCAAGGCAAATCGCATCAGGGCACATAAAATCGAAATCATAACTGCGCGAAAAAATGGGTGTTTTTGTGGTTAAAAAATAGGCTTTATGATGCAATTGTATTTCAATCCTATATTTCAAACAATTCAAAAACTAATTTGGTGACCCAGAATTTTAGGTAGGTACGTTCCATAAAATGCAACGTAAAATTTGGATCTGCCACTTCGACTATGATTAATTGAATGTCTTATAAAACACCAACTAATCTATTTTCATCGATACTAAAACTTCAAATTGGTAGAATGGATGAACAATATTTATACAAGTACTCAGTTTAACAACTTTTGACGCTCAAAAATACTTTTAAACGTTAAAATTTTGTATATATTTATTCCAACGTTCTATTTACATTCTTCCTTCTCGATATTTTGAATTGTTTTAATCTTTTTAAATTAGTAGCGAAAAACAAACCCATTCACATTGATATACCTACTGCAATGTTATAAATATGAGAAACTTGTTTTATCTAATGAAAACATAACTTTTACGTCGTAGACCTGGCAGTTTCAAAGAGCAAATTACAAAATGTCGTTTACGAAAATAAATTGATGAAATAAAAAAACTAAATTCAAAATTCGACATTTACGTGCCCTCTCAATGATAACGCGTCACGTAACACAATAGCCAAACTTAAATTAACCTTGTACTTGAAATAAAATTTTAATAGCTAAATACGTTTTCTCTCAAAGGCAAATCGAACTAAAATGGGGCAGATTGTCTTGGCGTCTCATCGTTCCTTTGTTCCTTGTTAAAAATAATTCACAGCCAATTACGAGTTAAAATTTCCTTTCTTTAACACATTACAGCTTGTAATATGCCATGCGAGTTCGCGATTCGCCATCTAACGACCTAGCGAGATCGGTCTACCGTAAAATATTGACATTTCCTACCGGTTTTGAAATTATGATGAAGATAAGGTAGAATTTATTTTGTACGTTTTTATAAAATGAAATTATATCAAAAGCGAACGAGCACCTGAAGCTTATCGTTGCCTGGGGACAGATTTATCTTGAAACGAGAGGGAGAACAGCTTCATTGCTACAAAAGCCTTTTCGTAAACCACATTTATTGATTAAATTTAACTCAATTTTTAGAAAGATCTGTCTACAGTCTGTTCATTACGGAACGTATTTGTGAGAGTCTTGCTAAACGCCACGTCACCTAAAAACGACACAAACTCACGTGGGAGTGTTATTTCTTGTACGTTTCTGAGCAAAATAATTTTTGTAAATAGCAAATGTAGAGCTTCAGATTATAATCTCCTCGTTTCATATAATGTTAAATTTTTAAAATTTTACTTTCCCTTGAATTTTTTTTAATGTAGTTAATTCTTTAGTTCTATGTAGGGTGCAAGGGTACAAGATCGTAATTTTTATATAACGAGGAAAAGAATATAAAAAGTAGATAATAAAATATACCACGGTCAGTAACAAGTACCATGCACATAAAACTTGCTGCTATAAACCTAAATATTCAAACTTTTATATCTCCTGTATATTGCGATCTTTCAGCAGAATGTGTGGGCCGTGACCAACATACACACATACCACTGAAAACATGTCGAAACCACTACAAATGCAAGAAATCATCAAATCTGCAACTGCATTTGTGCAAAATGGAGTTAGAGTCCCGATGTCCATGACTATACCTCACGGATTACCTTAAAATCACCCGTAATTTAATGGTTATTATCTCCCTCATTTTTTGTTTAGCTTCGTTGCGGAACTCGATTCGTATCACGTACAAACATGACGTTGGATCCGCACTCGTTGGATCAGAACGAGCCATAAAGTATGGAACATTATTAAATATAATAGATGCCTTAGGTGGATTCTTAATGCATACCACTTGAACCGGTAAAGTGAAACGGTAACCTTAACTGATAAATTGCAGTAATGCTCAGATTTTGATTGTTATACAGCTACCTTGTTCTGGTTAAGGTAACGTAATGCAGCCACTACGAACGTAATAAACTTCACGTCGTACAAGCTATAGAATTAGAAGGAATAAAATAACCTTTAACGGAAATATGTTGAAGAGAAACGCAAGGAGTCGTACAAACACAGCCGAACCTTAGTTTTGAAAGTAATTCACATAGCGGCAGCCCTGGCTCTTCATTTTGGCGGGTTTCCCGTGCTTCAAAGTTGAAAAAAGGAATTTTAATTTTTCAACTTCGGGACGCCGTAGCGTCCGAACGGTTAGAGCTAGGGAGTTGAGATCTCGCGCACTTAAAACGCTCGTCGAGACCTTTCGAACGAGCCCTAACTTATCGTCGTAGCTCGTCCGGCCGCCGAGATCTCGACAGGCCGTAAAAATTTGCACCCAAAATGATGGAATTTTTTCGAGGCCAAAAAAACGAAGTTCGGAATTCCGCCGATCTAACGCCGGCAATCGATGACCATATGGCCGTATATGTTCCCCATAAAATTTCAGCCCGCTACCTCTAACGGTTTAGGAGATATGGGCGTTTAAAGTTTTCGAAAACTCCGCCGGAAACGGTCGAAAACGGACGGAAAATCGACATCGCTTCGGTTTTCGTCCATTATCTCCTTAGCTGTTCGTCCGCGGTATGCGAAGTGGGTACGCGTTCGATAGAGAATTGAACGGCGGATCGACTGTGCCTAAGCGGAAGCCTCTGGCTCTGCGTTTTGGTGGGTTTCTTTGGCCTCAAAGTTGAAAAAAGGAATTTTAATTTTTCAACTTTGGGACGCCGTAGCGTCCGAAAGGTTGGAGCTAGGGAGTTGAAATCTCACCCACTTAAAACGCTCGTCGAGACCTTTTGAACGAGCCCTAACTTATCGTCGTAGCTCGTCCAGCCGCCGAGATATCGACAGGCCGTAAAAATTTGCACCCAAAATGATGGAATTTTTTCGAGGCCAAAAAAACAAAGTTCCGAATTCCGCCGATCTAACGCCGGAAATCGATGACCATATGGCCGTATATGTTCCCCATAAAATTTCAGCCCGCTACCTCTAACGGTTTCGGAGATATGGGCGGTTGAAATTTTCGAGGCCAAAAAAACAAAGTTCGGAATTCCCCGGACCTAACGTCGCTAATCGATGACCCTATGGCCGTATATGTTCCCCATAAAATGTCAGCCCGCTACCTCTAACGGCTTAGGAGATATGGGCGTTTGAAGTAAAAAAGTAAAAAAAATATTTTTACTTTCTTTCCTTCATTCACGGCTACAGAAAATCACGAAATACTGATCTCTACTAATTTTTTTTCTTCTGCGTAATTTATACTTTACCCTGAAAATGTCTTGAAGTTCTGTGTTGGTATCTTTCTGTTTAGTATAATTTTATCGCCAAGGTGTGTTTAGTACATTGCATTGTGACAATTATTTGTTTAAGAAAAAGTTATCTAAAAGTGTCAATAAACAATCGCACCTGTTTCGGGAATACTCAAACTACGAGTGTCAGTTTACATTTTGTAGTATTAGGTTTACATTTTATTTTCTTGTTAAAACAATGCCGGCACAATTTTCTTCGTTTTCGAATGATTTCTCAATCAATTTGAGAGACATAGTTTCGTACAAGATGTGATGGAATTCGAGGTAATGTCTGCACAGTACATCAAATGAAATAATATTCTAATTGAAGAAGGTGCCCGCTAGCATAAAAACAAGACTTAAGAAGGTAATAACAGAAAAGGTATCGAGAGACACATGCACAATCTCAGTTACTCACACAGGCATTAAGGCGACAAAAAGTGTGATTTTTCAATGAAAACTGGACGCACCGGATCCCATCGGACGGAGCGAACGTTACGCGAGCATTTCGGACCGAAAAGAGACGGAAATCGCGCGACGTGTGCTGGCCGCTTAGCGACTACCCCGTGTGCCGTTTATAATGGAATGCAGAGTGTATAGCAGTGTTGCGTGTCATATCTGGCGTTCGCCGTGAATCGGCCCGGACTCTTTTCTCTCAAGCGTGTGTGCGCGCATAGATGAAGAACTCTCGGTCTCTCTTGATTCGATCCTCTCCCCTGATCTCTTCTCTGTGGTTTACATCGCCCCGAGCCAGGTAACCGGTATCATGAAAGAACCACATATGCTCCGAGTCAAAGTGTGTACTGTCATAATTACTTCGGATCTTTTTTTTTGCTTCATTTTGGAAAATTATTGGTAAAGGACGGAACGTGCCAGCCATTTTGCTTAATTTTTCGAACAAACACATCGCGGTAGCTACCGTAGAAGAGAGTGTCCTGCATCTTGAAAACGTAATCTTACGTAGAATTCAACGTATACAGGGTGAATTAATCTGATAAACTCCATTCATGCTCCGAACAACAATTAAATTATAAGTTGACGTGAATAGTAGTTATCAGTGCATAACTTCAAATATTTAAACTTTTTTTAAGCCATCTAAATAATAGTGTTTGTGGAACTCTCCAAAATAGGCCTAGATTTCGGCAATTTGAAACAAATCGCTTTCCGCTAAGCCAAAGGTAGAGAATTTTTTTCTTCGCTAAGTAGGTTCTGCGCCAAATGAATCCAATGAATTAACCCAGTACTGCCCCGTAATTATCCTTCCTCTTCCAAAATAATCAATTAAAATTATGCTTTGCGAATTCCAAAAAATTGTCGCCATAACTTCTCCGGCTGAGGGAATCGCTTTTGGCTCCTTTGAGTGAAGGGTCATTTTCGGTTAATCGTCGGCATACTCGGCATCGCCGATACGTTTCTCGTACACAATTTTTCGTGAAGGGTGGTTTGCATACCTTCAATTGCGATGTTTACCATATTAGCAATCTCCCTAATCTTCACCTTGTGGTCTGCTAACATGATTCATGATTAATCATATCGTCCGTAGTAACCTCAATGGGACGATATGGCCGCTCCTCATCAAAGAAGCCACGCTAAAATTCATTAACCAGTGTCTGACGGTACTCATCGAAGGAGCATGGTTCTTATTAACCACATCTAACTGCTTTTTTTTTCTGTATGCGTTTTTTTATCAAAAAAAAGTTGAATTACCGACCAGTATTGCCCTTTTTCCATGATTCCCTAAATACGTAAAAGCTCTCAGAACAACACTACTCGATGAATCTCCCCGAAATTTTGATAGACGTCGACTAAAGAAGAATAGTATTCATAGTCGGTAATG
This sequence comes from Oryctes borbonicus, assembly GCA_902654985.2. Taxonomy (NCBI): domain Eukaryota; kingdom Metazoa; phylum Arthropoda; class Insecta; order Coleoptera; family Scarabaeidae; genus Oryctes; species Oryctes borbonicus. Next base: position 549,947 of record LR736917.1, on the reverse strand, counting down.
CAGATTTTGTCACAAAGCGCCATCTGTCTCTATACACGGGTATTTCTCATATCATCCTCGTATATAGGATGTCTGAGTTGTGCCATAAATAATCATCTTGTGAAGTTGTAAATATTATTAAGTTGTTCATTACTAGCGAATGAAATAATGCGCTTTGCCAAACTACTGACTCACCCTGTATTACATCTAGACAACATATTATGGCTGAATGAAAAATCATATTTTACTAGTTGATTAATGCAGACATCGTACGTCTACATTTGATAAAATTTAATCAAACAATTAATCGTTATTAAAAATTTTAACCGCTATCGTGCCGTAGGTTGAAAATTAAAATTTAGTGTTTCAAACCTGTTTCGTTGCTAATCGTGCGTCACGATTCAAGTAATTTAATTGTTACCGTTTTCATCATTTAATCAAATTTATGAGTAGGATTGGATTACCGCAGATCTTCACAAAATTAATGAAGTACCACCAACGTGTTTCAATTTTATTTATTATTGTTCAATGGACAGGGTTGTACTTAGTCTTATAAGATTAGAAACGACGATCCATAAACTAATGATTAAATTAGTTACGATTAAAAATACGTGACTTTACATGCAGAAGAAATTATTTATGAGTTGATTCTTGTTATTTAGATAAAAAGAATATTGTTGGAAGGTATTTTGTTCGTTGATTAAGATTGCGTTTAAGATTTTCTTAGGTATACGTCGTCGCAGATTAAGTGCCATCTTTTTATATAGATTATTACCTATGCTAAGTTATACATGTTGCAGGAAATGCATTAAGTCTGTTAAACGGTACTTTAAAATGCAAGTTTTTAGTTAACACTGCACATAATTTCAATTTACTACTTCCCGCACATCGATCAGAAAGTTACAAGAGACATAAGAATTTAACTACTTTGGCATGTTTGTTTTAAAATTTAGGTTTATTTGATACTATTTGATCAAACCAAAATTAATCATTCTGGTTCCGATAAATCTAGCGGAATGGAAGAAATAACTACCGATGAAAGGGAGGGGATAAAGGCGGCCTCGCTTGGAATTATTTTTTGTTCTTCCTCCACTTACAGGCCATGTAGCCAATTTATAAAATTCAGTAAATGTTCAGATTGAACCGTAAAGTGAAGTTCCTTAAGAAACCATCACCTATCCTTTGGTAATCTTAGGACACTGAGTAACAAGAAATAGGGTTGGTCGTCCACCAGGAATATTCGTTAAAAATTTCGAAAAAAAATACAGGAAGCTACGGATGAATTGGTGATTAAAGAAACAAAGTTTTGCTGTGCTGAGACTGACCACCGCAGTTGCTTGAGGTTATGCTTGCATTCCTGGGCAATGAAGAAAATACACTTGTTTGTGATGAACTGTGTCCCATGCTAATTCACATGTACAAATATTAAACCACAAAGACAACCACGCGGGATATTAGGACAGACCACGTGCATAATACTCTTCAATTAATTAGTGACCAATAAAAGTGTTATTTAGCAATATTTATGGTCCATGTTGTAAGGGTTGGAATATTAAAATAAAAATACGGAACTCTCATCTGTTACTTGGAAATTTGTTTTACATTTTTGTTTTATTATAATTATATTTTCGATATACGTTTTTATGTTTGAATTGAATAAAATAGTATAAACGGCCGTTTTATTGGAGAGTATTTTCGTTTTGTGAGGATGTTAACTTTGTATTTCGCTTTTTGTGGTTGAATATCCCATATTATCCCATACATTTTATTAAAGTCCAATAAACAGAAAGCAGTAACTCAGCTTGGATGCAGCACGTAGCAAAGAAAGAAGCATCAACAATGTTACTTAATAAACTTGGTAGTGTGCGGCGATTGGTCGTAGTGGTCTTCTCAGTTAGCCTCCAAGATCACCAGACCGCACACCACTAGACTAAAGTGACCAGGAAAGCAACATGTCCCCTTCGTAGACGAAGCATAAAATGTTTAGAGATTAATGGCGATATTTTTGAACATTTATTAAAAGAACGCTATGATTAAAATGCGTGAATATATGAAATTTTGCTTATTTGTAGTTACTCGAAAGCAAATGAAAATGGGGTAATAAAATATGAGTTTTTGCTTTTCCACTACTAGAGTTTGGTCTGTTCTGTTCCCTCGGCTCACCCTGTATAAAGGATTAAATCACAAATTTTTCGTTTGACGCCAAATTTAGCTTTAGCAGCAAATGAAAATTATTAAATTTGTCCACCGGTCGAAATTTACAGGCCAGTTGCTATTAGAAATAATTTTGTGAAGATTCTCGAAAGATGCTTACATTCCTTAATTTATCTACGTATGAACAATTTGTCTAAAATCGAACTATAACGAACTTTGCCCTCATTAACCGATTTATCATCGACAACATAGTTAAGAATGGGCGAGTAGATGTCACCTAAATTGACCCAAGCAAAGCTTTCGATTGCATTAGTCGCTGCATCGTATTTCAAGAGTTAGATGCAATTGGATTTTCCATCGTATTCCATACAAAGAAAATATTCTGATGATCATCTAGGCTATGAACCACTCTGCACCGCTGTTAATAGCGTTCCTGAATGCAGAATCAAATAAACTATTAATACACCAAATAACAGGGATTACCAATAAGTATTCCACAACCCATCCTGGTCTCTTGTCCAAGACACATCGCCAGGAATATTCTTCATCAACATTTGTTTGAAAAAAAAACACTTTCGTTTGCTTTGTATTTTTAGTTTGATATTTATTTTGCTCGCAGTCCAAAGATCAATATATCTATTCCAATGTGAAAGATCATACTCATGTAAATTAATTTTTGTGGTTCGAATAATATTTTTATGACGTTTCGTTTGTATTTAACTCAATAAACGATTATTCAAATCCTTTTTCTATACATCGAACCATCGATAAAATTAGTAGCGCGCGCGCTCCATTAGAAACACTTCACCAGAAAAGATTAATAAAATGAACCTCTCTGCGATACGAAAGCCATATTTCGGAAGGATTTTTATAGTTTATCTATCTACAAGGGACCATACTTTGATTTCGATTCAAGAATGTCAAATCGAGATATCCGAACAGCATCATTACTATCATCATCCACTTCTCGACGCGATGAATCATTCGGTCGAGGCCATGGTCTGAGAGGCCAAGAATTTCTTCCAAGAATCGGATTTACTGGACAAGAGTTCGTTCAGTGGTGGCTGCGCGCACATGTCTATAATAACATCTACCCTGGCGTATCGTAAAATAATAAATCAACGCCGTAATGGAATAAGAAATGATAATCATGCGCTTTCACTGCAGTAAATCAATGCGACTAAGTAAACGATTGATGATGCAGTAAATATTCTCGAAATCGAACGACTGGAGGAATATTGAGGATATTATCAATTAAAGAGCGGTCGGTGTTTTTCCGATGATTCCTAAATTCAGGTCATGACGTATGTACTTATAACAATGGAGACAATTGAAAACGTAGCAGATTTATATGCCATTGTACACGGTTTAGTAATTTAGAACGTGGATAATTGCATGGTTTGAACTAGGAAGAGTGAATATTTATGAGTTCGTAAAACTTTCAGTAACACATACACCTTCTATTTGGATGTCCTATATTACATTTTGAATAATCGCACCATTACTACTTCTTATTTACGAACGAGTTAACAAGAACTATTAAGAATAACTATATTCACTACTAGTCAGACCATAATCGTAAATCGTAAATTGGATACCAAAAAGGGAATTTCTATCCACGTTAAAGCCTCCAGAGTTATAGAGGATGCTGGTACTCATACGTGTTGATACAGAAGAACTTCCATGCATTAGTCTAAACAATTGATTTGAGATTTATTGGAATATAATAGATTGTGAACTATTACATATACAGCGCCGTCAGAAAATCTTGAAATGGTTGAATATCTCAAGATTAGTAAGCGGAAATCCCTACAAAAAGGAGACAAGTGAGTGCTCGAATTACAGAGGTACACTACCCGACAAAAACATAGACGCGGTATCGTTTTTAATTACCAAACAAAATTTATTGACATTTTATAAAATGTAAATGAGGGTTATGAATACTCGTTATGTAAATAGTCCATTTATAGATATTTCTGGGTATTTATTGCTTTATGAGGGGTAATTGGGATTTTCCCAGATAAAAATAGGAACTTTAAATGCGACAAAAATTTAGATCCTGCGCATTTATTACATTAATATAAGCAAAAATGTTTTAATTTGAGACTTCACCTTATATGCAGCGGTTGTGGTGGTAAAGTGTACACATTTCACCGCGAGAAATTATATTTTATAAAGTGTTTGCAATATGGGTAGAAAAAAGCAATTATCCTCGATAGAAAGGGGTAAAGTTCTAGCCTGGCACCAGGATGGTGTTAGTAAGAAGGAAATTGCTCGTCGGTTACGAAGAAGCGATCATTCCGTTAGAAATTTCCTAAAAGATCCGGAAAATTACGGCAAATCAGAAGGCCAGGGGCGACCGAAAGTTGTAAGTGAGCGGGATAAACTCATAATATTGCGGTGTGCATCCAATTCTTCTGCGTCGGCGAGAGTTATTGCAGAACAGGCGGGGGTACAAACGCACGTGCGTAATGTTCAAAGGATTTTAAAGGCGTTGCCGGTAATATCACGGAAGAAAATGTTGAGAAAACCGCCACTTTCGGCGAAATACAAAGAAGCGAGGTTGAGATTTGCTGAAGAACACGGATCCTGGAAGAAACAATGGGAAAAAGTTATATTTTCCGATGAGAAACGTTTTAATTTGGACGGACCGGATGGGTACTCGCATTATTATCATGATCTGAGAAAAGAACCAAAAGTAAAAATGACCAGACAATTAGGGGGTGGATCTGTGATGATATGGGCAGCGATTGGATTTCGCGATAAAAGTGGGATAGTGTTTTGCACAAACAAAATGACATCTGTGACCTATAAAGACTTATTGCGCGACAATCTTCTACGCTTTGGAAACCAATGGGCCGAGCGCAATTTTGTTTTTCAGCAAGATAACGCGCCAATTCATAAAGCAAAAACCATTCCTGAATGGTTTAAAGAGAAAAAGATTAAAACTTAAACATTATTGAAAACATGTGGGGTGAATTGCCATGTCGCGTTTATGGCGGAGGCCGTCAATATTTCACGGTACAGGAACTGAAAACTTCAATAGTGACTAAATGGCAGAATATCCCTCAAAATTATGTGTTAAATTTATATAAATCTATTAATAACAGACTATTGGAAGTGATTAAGAACAATGGAGGATCTACTCATTACTGATCACTCATTTGTTGATTTTTGTTTTACATTTGCAACAGAGCGTCTAATTTTTGGCGCAGAAATTGTTTAAACATTGGAGTCATAATTTATTATTTAGTTCATATATGACTGGAGGAGATAGAGGTACCGCAGATTTGATTGAAAAAACATTACAATAGTGGCAAAATATTCCTGGAATTTATTAATTTAGATGATTCGGCCCCACGAGCTGGAACATTTTGGAGGGAGAAGATACGGGGCCGAAACTACTTTGAGGAATCCAAGTCATCTATGGATTAGTTAGAACCAACAGCTACTTATCTAAAGAATTCCCAACAAAAACTGGCCCCCTTCTATTTATTCCGTTGATATTTGAAATAGCTCGAGAACGCAGATCAAAGTGCGCAAAAGTGAACGAAACTAAAAAGAGCAGATGATATGGCGTTGTATGTTTGGGACAATTGGAAACGGGATAACGCCTACCTGGGATAAAATGAAAAAATACCCGAGAAACAATGCTCAAAGAGCACACTGTTGATTTAAAAGCCAAGTTAAGATGGTAACCCTGCATTTTACAACAAGCTTGTAAAAGAAGGCATGACGAGTTACTAAAGTTATTATTTGCATTAATTTAGTTTTGCGTTCCAGTCTTTAGCCTTCAAAATTTGTTGTCCTTCTTTTTTAATCTAATTATTTATAGTAGTGTAATGTTTTTCTGATGATAACATGCAAGAATTTCTTAATAAACATGTTTCTTTAAAAGTATGAACCAAACAAACATGTGTCAAGAGCGGCAATTCATTGCTATACTTGCTTGTAGTTGTATACAAAATAATCAATTAGCTTCTTAACCAAACAGATGTGGTCTTCCGTTAATTGGGTTACCCTTTCTTGTGGTCAGGTGATTTTTTGTACGAATCTACATATAGGCTACGATTAATTCTATGTCTATGTTCGAAATTTTATTTTATATATTACTTTATGGGCATCTTATTATATTTACTATATTATCGAAACCGCAATACAGAACAAAACAAAAACTTGTACCTGTAATGAATGTTTTTCATTAACCACAGTTCCAGTTTAATCTAATTTGACTTCTTCTTAATTGCGTTTCTAAAAAATGAAAGTCGAATGAAACACAACTATGTTCGGTAGTGATAATCATCTTCTAGGATACACAAGCAGAAATTACGATAGACAATTAACCGATCACGCAGTAAAAGTTACGTGCTTATAATCTAATAGTTTCTAGATCACGAAAGCCCCTTTTTAGATAACTACTTAAATGTTCCTAGGAAAGTGTTATGATCTGTCGACGACACGATGTCACGTCTTAACCTATATTTTTATTAGGAAAAGCTTTTAATTTCTTCGGATGTTACAAGTGGCGAGATAATCGAAGTACAAATAATTTTAAAGCACTTTCTCGGAACACAGATGACTGAGCACGTATCGGAGCTGTGCGTATGTAATTAACGCTAAAAGAATAACACCATTGCCTTATACGCTGCGCGTGAATAGGAAATCAAGCTATCGGGCAAATAGAATTTCCACGCCCGTAGTTTCGAATTTTATTCATCCATCGTGTTGCTAAAAGAGAAGTGTAATTGCCACTCTACTGGAAGACGCATCATCCGGACAATGCAATTGCATTCATTCAAGTAAGCGAGCGAAGAAAATTAAGTTCCATTTGTTTAATGGGCAACAGGTGTAACGTTGTTGCGAACGACAAACGCTTTTGCGAAAGAAACGGGTGGGAAAATATGGTCAACCTCCGACTGCGTTGCATTTCCATTCGAGTATTTCGAATTTAATGGTACGATTTTAACAGGATGTTGGGTCGATTTGTTCGTTTAATTAGTGTAATTTAGATACTTATAGATGAATATTTGAATTGCATATAGCTATAGGAAGTGAGATTGCATTTTGCTTGCAGCAAATTACTGAATGTTGTGATGTAATGAAAATTGTAAATAATTATTTAAGATAAGTAGTTTTGTAGGGTGTGACACGCAAACTAACAAAAAGTGAAACAATTACATGTACACTGCGGTTCAGTGAAATTCGGTCATATAATAAAAATCTATTATATCACACTGTATACAATTATTAATACATAAAATTAGAAAAATATTAAGCATACACTCTTTTCTAAGGGATTAAAGCCATAAATTATTATGTAAAGTAGAAATATTGCGACGACCACGATAAAGTCCTTTTTATTATCATTCCAAGAATTTGTCGGAAGTACCGATCTTTCGAAACGGGTCGTTTGGGGATTATTAACGAACAATACATTTAAGAAATATACCGCAGTATCATTCTTGTTTATTTATCACGGGCGTAAAGATATAAATTTTTGCTTCGTTTTACTGTTAAACGTGTGTTGGTGTGCGTCTGTCGTTTTTGCGCGAAAGTTTTAAGAAAATTTACTTCAAAATGGCACGTGGCAAGCCTACCAGTGTAGAAAAACGTTCGCGCATTATTACGCTCGTTGAAGAAGGATATTCGGGACTGCAAATTGCTGAAAAATAAATATAAGAAGTTCAACGGTAAATGACATCATAAAGCGATATCGGGCAAGTGGAACTATAGAAAATCGTGTTCGTCCCGGAGCATCTAGGAAAACAACAAAAGCTGAAGATTTGAGAATTGTATTATTAAGCAAACGCAATCGAAAATTAACAGCGCCACAAATAGCAGCCGAAGTCAATCGCGGCCGTGAAGAACAAGTTTCGGCGAGTACGGTAAAACGTCGACTTCAACAAGCGGACCTTCATGGACGCATTGCCATTCGAAAACCCTTATTGTCGGGGCAACAGCGCAAAACGGCTACAGTGGGCCCGTTCTCATCTAGATTGGTCGTTAGATGATTGGAAACGCGTGCTTTGGAGTGACGAGTCAAAGTTTGAGGCTTTTGGGCAAAATCGACGAGTTTATGTCCGAAGATCTAAAACCGAAAAGTGATCCCGAACTGCATTGTGCCAACAGTGAAGCGAGGGCGTAGTTCTGTGTTAGTGTGGGGATGTTACTCCTTTGCTGGGACGGGAGATTTATGCAGAGTGCAGGGTGTAATGAGGAAGGAAAATTATTTTGCAATACTCCAGAATCATGCAGTGCCATCAGGATTCATGCATGACAACGACCCAAAACACACTGCGTTAGTGTGTAAGAACTATCTAAAGGAGCAAGAAGAACAGCACACCCTGAAAGCAATGACACGGCCCCCACAAAGCCCAGATTTGAACCCGATAGAGTTGTTGTGGGATGAACTGGACGGGAGGATCCGAAAAATATGCCCAACTTCACAAGAAAATTTACGGAATATTCTGCAACATGAATGGATTAATATTCCACAATCCGTTTTAACAAAACTTATCGAAAGAATGCCTAGAATAGTTCGAGCGGTGATTAACAGCAAAGGAGGTTTTTTCGATGAAGAAAAAATATAATGTTCAGTATGTTATATTAGGCCAGAATAACTTTTTATTTATTTATTTTCGTCTTTTTTACCTGTACATACAATAAAATTGCATTTTGTTTTTAGTTTCGTTTGTTTCTGTAACCTTTTCATGTTTTTTACCAACCGACCGAACTTCTCTGAACGGCAGTGTATTTCATCCTCGCTTCAAGTCCCATTGTCTACGCGCGCGACTTTAACCAATTATTGACTCGCCATTGCTTCATTTCCTTTCTTGTCTTATTTAATGATTTCTACAGATTTTCAATTTTCTGTTAGACTTTTCTGGATTATCCATAAGTGACCTACTTATGCAGTACTCGCCAAAATAAACAGTACTAAAAATGCACTTTTGATTTGTATAATCTACATGTTCAAAATGAGCACTACTGAACATATTGCAAGAGAGCGGATGACGCAATGGTTGAAAATAGTTTCTTACAGCTTGCCGTAATTCTCCAATTTTCTGACTCACTCCCCATATACCCAATGTATGCGTCAGATGGCGTCAAATGAAAAAATTGAAGACCTGAACAGCCTTTGCATTTCAACAATTGCCGACATTGTATACATTTTTGTTAAACCATTGTCAACATTTTTTAGGGACTTGTTTCTTACTTGGGCCATATACCCGATTAGCGAAAATATTGTGTTCCCTCATTGTCAGAACCACTTTCAAAATAATTTTAACACGGTCGTAGTATTCGTACGACAATTAATTATAAACAAGTCAAACATGACAAATGAACATCGCACAAACAATTCCTCAGCGCTTTACATTTCGCGACTGTTTATTTTAGTCATACCACCGCGTTGTATACTTTCATTCTCTCCAAATATTGTTTTATTCGTAGCATAAATTTTATGTTAATTGACAGTTTACATCCGCGGAACATGTGCCAAAATGTATAAAGCGACATAAGATAAAAAGATCCCTTATATCGAATACCCGACACATACCGCAGTACGCAATGCAATATCTTATAATTGGATAGTTATGCTGATTTTCCATTTAACTCTGCATCGAACGGAATGCAGTGTTTCTTTCAAATTTCCGCTGAATCAGTAATACACTAGTAGCATTCGTGTAATGAGCAACCGATACACGCCCACTAGTTAACGACCATAATTGTAGCTATTAACGCCGTTAAGGCAACACCATTTGGCAAATTTGGAAAATTCGTTCGAGTATGCGCTCGTGTAACCACCATGCGCGGCTACAAGTTTTTTCCCCGTGCGAGTCGAGAATTTGATATTACTTCCTGTTCTGTCCACGCGTTCGTTCGAATGTATGTATGTAACGTATGTATATGTGGTATGTGCATAATATTTATGTTTCATACTCAAACCGTGTTTGCTCATGTAAGTGTATACGGATCGAATGTACAGATATTCCCGATGCAAGTTAGCGAACATACATTCGCCGCAGATAATTCTGCCTTAAATTATGAGGAAGTCTTCTATTAGCTAATTTATCGTAAGCGATTTGCTGGAATTAGTTACATTTATTAACGACTTTTCTATACTTTCTCCTCCGATTTCCTAGCATTTAAATTGATTGTTAATTTAATTAAGTTGCGTCACATCTTTCGAAATTACAAACCGGCGGATATTCACACTGCTTTTAAATTGCTGCAGATTAGTAGGAAACAGGTTCACATGTCCAATGAAAACGCCGCTTTACGATACAAGCAATAAGTAGAATAAATTTGCTTCACTATGCCGCGTTAAAATTAATGGAATCGGATAAAAAGTCGTACGTAAGGGGTAATATTACTTAAGAATGGAATAAGAAAGATTAATTAAATGACACTCTGAAAAGGAGATGGAATTTCAACCTGGGGAGGGGAAATTCTTTACCTTTTGCAGGTTTAATTGACATAAATACATTTGTCCGGAAAATTGTTTAATTATTTATTCGATAAGAGCTAATTCATAGATAACAATGATTGGCGTTCTTTCCTCTTCATTATCTGCCCTATATTCTTTTACGATAGGATAGCGGAATATAATCGATGTGTTCATGTACACACCAATTTCTTAGCTAGTTACAGTAAACAAACTAAAAGCAACAAATCGTATTTTTTCTCTTTATTCTTGCTTAATGTTTGCATTTTGCACATGGGAACCAACAAAGGATAAGAAGATATCGAGTTTTTTTCACAATCCTGGAGTTTGGTCCGTTCCTCCCGACTCAATCCGTAGAATGTTTGATTGACTCCGCTGGAGCTGAGAGGGACAATCCTTACGATTTAAATGAATCTTATCTTACCTCCTACAGCCGCTGCTGAGCGCCGCCTCTTTCAAGAGAAAGTTCCCATACATTACGAGAGTTTTGAAAAATAGAAGTTTCTATGGAAAATATCGAGAAAACTCTAGCGCCGTGTTAATTAAAAAAAAAATAAAATTAAAAAACACACGCAAGCAAAAAGATAAGATACCAGAATGTAATTAAAAAAAAGCCTTTAGAGTAGATTTTGGGGGCAGCAAATTGTAACGAAATAGACTTTGATACGAAATAGTGGCAAATTAAAAAATCTGAAATAAATTACGGATATTAAGCAAATAGCGATAGATGTTCCATCTTAACACTTAATTGTGCGTTACATTAGATGCATTAAGATTGCCTACTTACTTACGTAAGTACACATTCAATTCTTCGCCGGTATTATCTTAACATACTTTCGAGCAGCTTTAAGTGCCAATACGCAATCAACGACTGCATAATAATGCACAAACAAATACTGCTTCGTTATTCGCGGCGATATTTTTCAATGCTAAATATCTCGCCAATTCTTCCAACGCATATGCACTGTCTGACAACGACGAAAGCACGTAATTCTTCTAGAATGTTACCAACTGTATATTTTTCTCCTCCTATTACAAGAAGAAAACCAATACCTTTGCGTCCAGTCGCAGATCAAAATTTCTATGCATTAATTTGAAGAAATAAAACTAGTTATAGTACAGCATATCTTACACCACAAATATTTCTTTGGCAGCATGTAGCGTCATGTACGTAATTTGTATGGGGTAATTTGGCAACGCAAACCTTTTTAATTTCTCAATAAAAGCCGTTAAGATCGAAAAAATAAGTTTTAGGACGGAATTATTTCTGGGAAGTGTCCAAATAAAAGCCAACGAGAGATAGAATAATGTGCCTTGCATGATTACAATAAATCCCATCCCACTAACGAATTCTTTGTAACAAGTTCTAATTTAATAAAATATTTAACAATTTTGTTACGCAAATAATAACTTCGGACCCCCCGTCACTGATTAATTTTAGTTTTAATTGCATTAAAGCTTAGCAACAAAGCAACAAAGCTTAAAAACAAACGATTTCCATGCATTTGTTTTTAAACCTGGTACTTAAACATACATACGCAGATGTGTACCTAACACACCAAAAATACGACAAAAGGTGCAGGTGCATTAATTTAAATTATAGGATAGCGGCCGCGATCTAGGCTAGTTACATCGCGTCTACTTCCGGGTAGATAAAACCTTATATTATTAACAACCTTATTAACTAACTTGTAATTTTAGTTACGCTTCCTCGTTCAGAAACGTTGCATAACCTCCGCGAAACAATTAAAATGCATCCATTAAATATTGGAAGATATTTTTGTGTAAGTAGGCAGCTATTATGCTTGCCTCGGTTTTTATTTTTGGATTGCGCTAGGAAAGCACCTATCTATAGATACAGGGAGCTCACGCAGAACACATTGACGGCGAATCGTAAATCAAAAAACTCGTAAACAACTTATATTGGTGTACGGAACACAAGTAAGCTATTACTCATTTCGAGTTTAAAACAAAAAAGGCAGAACTATCTCTAGTATATCAAATAAATAACGGGCGACTACGTTAATGTTTCGATAGTGAATTTTCAGTTTTTCAGCGGATTTATTTGCATTGCACTGGGTAAGGAATTCATCAGAGAGCTGAGACAAACGTATAATTCTTTAATGTCTTTGTGTCTAATGCTATAAATGAAATGTTTCTAATTTTAAATAAATCACTGTAAAGGGTGAAACGTATTTAATTATTTCCAAATATAATCATTACTCGAGAGCAGCGCACGGTTCATACACTGCAGAAAAAAAAATCTGGCAATATTCTTGTTCGGGCTTCAAAACCCGTTACTCCTGAAGCTCACACAGACACACAGACAAAATCAGATTGATCAAGAAATGCATCAGTGCAATCAATGTGAGTCGGGCTGTATGAGGCCAAGTATTATCTTGTTGGAATATTCCGTTCGCAACGGTCTACAACGCTCTAAGACAGAATATGTAGCTGGAAATTTTGTATTTTGGTGCCACGAATTAGTACTAATGGTGACCCGATGGCGCCCCAAACTATAATGGCGATTGTAGGTGCTGTATACCGGCGAGAAATGCAGTTTTCACTGGCGCTTTCTCCAAATCTCGGAAGTACCCTAGTCCTACGATCACGGTACCATAAAGAAAATCGGGCTTCATCACTAAACCGACCACAACTTATGGGTGGCGCATTTCTAATTGCAGCTGGTGTATAATACACATTACAAGTATTTTTTAAAAATATTTCCACATATATAAAATGATCGATAAGTTAGGTGTTTGACTCACTACTTATTGATCATTCTATATATGTGGAAATATTTTTAAAAAATACTTGTAATGTGTATTATACACTAGCTGCAATTAGAAATGCGCCACCCATAAGTTGTGGTCGGTTTAGTGATGAAGCCCGATTTCCTTGACCGTAGGACTTAGGACGTAGGGTACTTCCGAGATTTGAAGAAACCGCCAGTGAAGACTGCATTTTATTATTTTAAATAAAACACTCCCTATGTTATTACCTAGTTTCCCCATCTAAAAATAAATCGACGTAATATGGATGTCATTCTATGTTTCTAACAAATTTCGAAATATTTTACTCTGAGTCGCTTAAATTTAATTTTCTTCAAAATGCAAATATATTTTAGCGTAAATTTTTATAAAATCAAATTGCATGCTGGGCCCCATCTAGTCATTGTATCAGAATGTCTTTAGAATGTACAGGGTGTTCAGTATTGAACGTCAAACTTTTTAAAATTCCAACACCAGAAACATAATTTTTTAAATAGCACCAATTAATTTTTTCTACGCTCATGCTACAGGAAATTTACATCTCTAACGTCTAACATTGAATGTAAATGAGATATTTACAGTTAAGCACTTAGGTATTGCATCCAAGCGGTTTCTGGTATTAATAGTACAACGATCTTGGAATGTTGATTCAAAATTTCGAGCCCAAGTAATGGTCTATTTTGGCTAATAGGATGTACAAGTCTGGTTTTGCGAATAGGACCGTTCTTTGTAAATATTGTCTACAGTCCTAATTATTTATTATGCCATAAGTTCATAACAAGACTTTCTATTCTTCATTCGCTTATTCCAATACATAAAGATGAATGCGGTGCAAGCGGGAATTCGGTAAGGGAAACATTTGAATGCAAATTCATTTACTTATATCGACTTCAAAATGGATGTCATTATGCCCAGCGTTAATTTTTACCATTGAAGTCATACAATGCTCCAGACATTACGCTTAGTAAATCCTTATATCAACGTATAGATGTAGGCACGTATAAACTTGTTTCAGTTGATTAAAGAACTAAGAAATTTTGCATATCCTATGAAAAGGCATTCAGCTAAGTGTTGGTTAAGATAACCTTCTTCTCTCGAACATAACCATTCACATTCAGCGGAATTTATTAGTATTGCAAATTACCACACGTCTGTTTGAGAATTGCTAAGAATTTTGACAAACTTGAATATGAATGGATAACGATAAAAGCTTTTATTACACCGTAAATTGAAGGGACTCGCGTATAATTCTCGTACTTTCAAACGCCCACTTACTTCAGCCCACAGTTCAGGCGAAAATCTATTACAGTCGAAGATATTTAATCATCGTTAAGCTTGCTCATACGCAAGGTCGAATGCAAAGCAGTCTCTGACGTTTTCTAAACGTAAAAGCAGTACTTCACGTTATTATACATAAATATTTATTAACAATATGATCTTAATTTATGAATTTTTGCTCCAGTAACCTCCAGCTTCATTAATTTTTTGTACTTACTTAGTTCCATTGCACTATTTATGAAGATCTCTCTGCAAAGTGGACCTACTTAAAAGCTTATATTTTTCAAATAGGCAAGTATGGACCTGCAATGGTTAAAATACCCGCCAAACTTGTAATAAATTGAATAGATACGTGTTTCAAGTTGTATGTGCTGGTACTATTAACGGTTTTCATACGTTCGAAATCAATTTCGCTTGATAATTAAATTTTGGACACCATACAATGCAATTTCTTGCTCATCGTTCGTTACCGGGTATTAAGTGTCAGCAAAAAGCAATCAATTATAATGTTGCCTCCATCGTCGACGATGTACCAAGTTATACCGGGTGTTGATTCCGAGAAATCACATGCAAAAACGTGCCCCCCCAATCTATCACTCATGCTTTTGAGAAATCTTTACGTTTGAAGCATCCTGCTGTCATTGAACCTGTACGTCTTTTGTACCCATACACACATATAATTAAAGAACCTTTACACGATCGTTTTGAAAACATTTGGTGGCTGCCTGAAAGCCGGTGATGTAGATACATATCCGTATACGTTAAAGGAACTTGTTTTGGTTTCATCCGAAACGCATAAAATTGAAATTCGGCCAGGTATTTTGTTTTTTCAAAGATGGGATTGACCTCGTTCCAATATTGAAGGCTTAGATAAATTTTAGTTTTCAGAATTAATTAGAGTTAATTGCAAAATGACGTTGCGCAAGGTTTGCATGAATATAAATATTTTTATCATACGTAAATGTAGTTTTGAAATATAAAATATCTGCTTAGATCCAATAAATATTCCAACGTTATTTTTCTGGCTGCTGTCCAGTATTAACGTTTTCAACTATTACGTGTGCAAAGACATCACTGCATCTCTCACGAAATAATTGGGCAATATCCAAAAATGAACGCTAGTTGACATTTATCGTAAATTTTTCTAGAAAGTAACTTGGATAAAAAAATTATTTAACAACGTAAGTTTTTTTTACGTCACGCTCTTATTCGCAAAATATTTATCCGTATAAATGCGACGTCAGAAATAAGATAAACAAAACAATCATGCAGTTGAAATACAGATACTTGGCCAAAAAAATTTCTAAATGATCTTTTTCTTAACATTAACATCTTATTGAAAACATATAAGCAGCAATAGTTCTCATTTATTTGAACACTTTCACTTGTAAAATTATTAAATGCCTGTTCTGTATAAATTACGAGGGCAGTTCGTCAGTTAATTCGTGGATGAGAACCATTTAAAGTGATTTAACAACCATGGAATAAACCCACTATAGAGTAATGATTAAATGTTTATTTTTGAAAAATAAAACTAACGATGAGATAAAAGTCCAACTTGGCGAAGTTTATGGGGACTCTGCACCTTCGTTGTCGATCAGAAAATATTAAACAGCTGAATATGAACGCGGGCCCACGAGCATTTTTGATAAAGAGCGTCCAGTTCGTCCTGATCCTTCAGATGAGATCACCACATCAAAAATGATTGAAAAAATTCACGATTTGATAATGATCGGAGATTGAAAGTGCGACCAACAAGATCATAGCCACAGTGTTCTGGGATGTACCACGTTGATTACTTTGAAAAGGGCAAAACGGGTATTTATGGCAATTTATGGGATCGTTTCAGCAATGCTTTGAAACAAAAACGTCTGGAAGAAGTCTGTTTCTTCCAAACAATGCACGTGTGAACCGCTATGGCAAAATTTCATTCGGCGATTCCAAATACGAAAAAACGACTCGGCGGAAAAAAATTGGTTCAAGCGCCTCTTTTGCTAGGTTAGAGAAATCGTTCAATTTTAGATAGAATAAAAAATATACAAAAACGTTGGACTAAGTTTATCGACCTTAAACGAGACTGGGTTGAAAAATAAAATGAATTTTACAGTTAAAAATGTTTTTGTCTTGACAAGGCGAGGGATTTATTCAACTCTTCTCATATACATAAGATTTCATAAGATTATATACTGAGCTTTGCCATACTTAATGGAGAACTCTCTATGAACGGGGATACATGTTTCATGTTCTTACCAATGATGGGCAAGGTAGAGAAGTGGCTAAATTTTTGCTGCGACTAGATACACTCGTGTTTATTCTCGATTTTAAATTGTTTAATTTATCACACGAAGGATGAAACAAATTCAATAATGCATAAAGTATAAAAAATAAAGTTTAGCAAACATTGCAAAACATTTATGAAGAGTTATAAGAGTTGAACAGAAGTAACGGAAGCCTTGTAACTATCAAAATTTAAGGATTTATTTCATGTTAGTACAGCCCCATATAGCCATTTTGTCCATTTCCAAAAGTGTTCATTCTTCTGCGTTTAGTAGATATGCAGTTTATAGATCTACCGAGCTGAATAGATCATCAGCGTTGTTTTCCTTATTAAGATTTTTTTTTTGAGTCACATTTTATTTCAACATAAGTATTTTTAGAACTACATTGTAACAAAATGGCAAAGATACTTTTGTGTGCAGTGCTGTTTGAAAACAGACCTGCAAAATGTAGTTTTAAAGATTTGAAACCAAATACTTACGTGTATTACACACTCGTCGAACAAAAGCTTACAAAAAATTAATAGAAAAAATAATAAAAAAATACGTAGATTAAATTTGAGTAAACCATAAACACTAAATTCAATACAAAATCATTATAAAGCAATATCAATTCTGCAATATTAATTAATTATATAATTAAATAATAATAATTAACTAATTGTAAGTAGTAGAGCGGCAAAGCGCGCTAATCATAAAATGTGATGATATGTTTATTTTTGGGAGTTGATTGTTGCCCGTTTACATTTAATACTGTACGTATGCTGTTAATAAAGTTTTTTTCTTTGTTTGCGCGCTACAACACAAGCAGGTTTGGCAATTGACCATTGGAATTATAGGTTTGTTTCGTTGCCATTGTATGTTTAATTATTCAACCTGACCTTAGTCCTGTAAATTCTTATTTTTTCGTACGTAGGTATATAATTTCTTGGAACGTCGTCGTTCTCTTAAACATGGATGTACACTTTAAGCTTGATTTATAACGCCACCAAATTCTGCAATAACATAAAGTTACATTACGGAAAAAGCCAGTTTGCGCATTTGGTGTGGTTACGCTTTTATTCGTTTTTTTATGGGCGGCAAGCTACCTGCCGCTAAATATTCCCAATACGAATTTGAATACGGTGGGCGGACTAGAAGACAATATGTTACGTATCTTCTTCTTATGAGAATGCAAAATAACGTTTTCTCTTACAACCGCAAGAACCGGAAAATATATGTTATTAAAAGTTTTCACGCATTGCATTACTTTAAACGTTTCTT
Source organism: Oryctes borbonicus (assembly GCA_902654985.2). NCBI lineage: Eukaryota > Metazoa > Arthropoda > Insecta > Coleoptera > Scarabaeidae > Oryctes > Oryctes borbonicus. Next base: position 531,780 of record LR736917.1, on the reverse strand, counting down.
AGTGTTAATCTGGATTGATAGATGTAAGTCTGCAATACGCAGATGACTCAATGTGCCATCGATGTGTCGCGGTTATAGTAATAAATATGAATACCAGATTAGTACATTTGCCATCTATAAATACGCCGATTACGTAACGTTTGGATAATGTTTGGTATTTCCTTTAATCTAGTAATTTATACTCCATCATAGAGACGAAAAGCAATATAGTGCCTCAGAGTGGAAGAATAAATTAAAATTTAATATCAGAAACATCAACGGTAAGGGATTACTGGTCACTACCGTTTCGTTATGACATATTTTTACACGTAGCGCTTTGAATAATTAAATTATGCGAGAGACTAATTTACATTCATATTTAAATGTTTCGATACTAATAATCTATGCCGTACACGTGTTGTAAAACATTTTACACATAATGGTACAGGAAAACGTGATTGGCGTTTTGTTTTAATAACTTACAATAGTTTATGAGGAGCTTGACGGCACACGGAGCAGTAGCAATAGTGAATAGTACATTAAATATTAATTTCTATTCCTTCAATTTATGCCTTTCACGTTCGTCCGTATGAAATTTTATTTTTTCTCTTGCCTCAAACGTGTCAAACATTCATCGCTTGTAACATGGTAGAACAGAAAAGAACAAAAACATGAAAATACATTCGAACGAAATGTGTGTACAGTAACGCTCAAAATTAGGAATTTTTTTTTTTTAATTATTTAAATGCACACACTTTGTAAATTTATAGTTAGTAACTAAAAAGTCCTGTACCAGCTTTAAGTGAGTACATTCTTTTGGTGCAATATCATATGCTGAAGTCCTGAAGTTATAAGAAACTCAGAGATTAACACATTTCTAAGTTAACATTCAAATATTAATGTTATCGTTGCATTCGTAGCACATTATAATTTTAAGAAAATTATTCAAATTCAATTCAAATTTTTAAAATGTGTTATGTTAACGAAGTGGGGATCACAGGAAAGGATGAAAAGGCGTCCAACAAACATTTAAAAACATGTCAGGAAGCACTAAACAAATATAACATATTAACATTTTATTAATAATTAAAATTTAGAAAGACCGAAACAGTAATCATCAACAGTACCCAAACATATAAAAGCGAGCTCTATAAAAAGATCGCGATACCTATACTTACATATAAATCAGAATGCTGGATACTTACTAAAAGACACAAACGGAAAATCACGACAGCAGAAATGAGGTACTTACGTAAAATAGAGGGCACAATCTGGATTTTAGCCCAATAAACCCAATAAAATGAAAGAAAATCATGCTGGTAACACCTTTAAAAAACCAACTTAGTAGCTACAGAGAAGAACCTCAACAATTTTATATTTAAATGAAGTAACCAATGGATAATAATGATAGCAAGGACTGTGGCGTAGTATGGTAAACAACACATAAGTATCGGAAACCTCCGCTCCACACAAGTTTAATTAATTAATCTGAGACGACCATTTCGAGGACACGAATGGTCCTCATCCTCAATCGCAAGTGCGAGCAGCTTTTATAAACGGAAAACTTTTAATAAAAGGAAAACAACATTGTCAATACAGCAATTCAATAAGGAAATATTTAGCGAATATTACAGCAGTGCTTCCGATTGAGGTTGGCGTTCGCTAATTAGTAATAAATACAATTGTTTATGAAGTTATGCACTATTTCCTGTTAATTTCTAGAGGGTTCTTGTTTTACGGTAGATTTTTTAAATAAAATAATAATACTATTGCTCAAAAGTTAAAAATAAATAAAAAATGTGCCGTCATTGTTACTAGTCACGTACGTTGACGTATGCAACATATGTATGTAGGTCCATATTATATATAAACACATATACGTACGTGTAGCAAAATTAGCCATGCATGGATATTTATATAGGTGATTTTGGAAAAATTCCAGAAGAATATACATATCTACTACAGTGCAAGAAATAGCAATTGACGAAGCGCAGTATATCAGACCTTTTTTCTAGCGCATGTATAACCATTATGCTGACGTTTAAGCACTTAGCTTCTGAACACTTCCAGGAATATAGAGTTAACGTTTATGTTTTGTTACGTGTATGCATAAACTTGATTTTAGTTCTAAAATAAATAAATACACTACCGAAATAACTGGAACTACTAGTTCCTATTTCTACGCGTAAATGAAACATTTTTACGAAGGACTACGAATAATAATTACGTTTTTAGAATTTTTCTCGTTCTATTAAAAATATCTTAATATTGAGATGATAACATATATAATAGATAAAATTGAGACTTAAAGCATGTCTCATAAATTCGTAGAAGATATGGCTTTTAAGGTCCTTTATTTCATCCAAAAAAAACAGCCATTTTGCTTTTTGGATTTGGAATTCTCTCAAAGAAATTTCTGCTAGCTGCAGGACTTGGAAAGAAGTTTCCAGCTTCGAGCTTTCATTTCTATTTTATGGAGTGATATTTTCGAAAGGTTTAATAAATGTAGCAACAATTTATAAAGTGAGACTCTCCACCTTGTAGCTGATACAAAGCAGCTACAAACCTCGGGCAGATATTTCAATGAAAAAAGGAATTACTTTGAGGATTAGGAGCAGGTAGCCATGACTCAAATCTCCTATCCACGAAAAATACAAATATTTGTAGATGAGTGCCGAGGAAATGAAGCTAACCTTAATGAAAGGTTGATATTAAAATTAGCGTTTACATTAAAATTTTTTATTTGGTAATAGCTAATTCTATTAAGGCGAAAATTACCGAACAACTTCAAAATTACTTTTGCAAATCTTGAAGTAGCATTACGTATCTTCCTTACCTTATCCATGACAAACTGTAGCGCTGGATGGAGATTTTTCGTTTTAACTCGGATGAAGAATGCTAAAAAAAATCGACCCTTCCTGAAAATAAATTGATCGCTCTAGTGTTATTGTGTTATGGAAAAGATGAAACGCTAAGCACAGACTTTTCTGATATTTGCCAAGTTGAAAGCAATAAAAAGAGTTTGGGTTTAAATTAACTGTCTGATGCGATCATTTTTTTGTTTTTGCATTCATTTATTAATATAGGAGTTGCGGCAGGGGCCGCTGGCAGACTTTGCCGAGAGTGTTATTAACCCAAACCTGGGCCCTGTTTTACTAAGCATAAGTTTATGTATATTCGATCCATTAAAGATGGCCAAGACTGTGCTTCTAAGGTTGCGAGAAGTGCAGCAGTCTTCCTATACGTATACCACGGTACACCACTAGTGTAGTTGTTTTTTCCTTTGAAATCTTAGGAAATATGGATCTTCTCGTTACTCTATACCTATCATTACTTAATTTCAAGTTTTGCGTTTCGAAATCAGCTATAAAGGAAGTTAGCTGCTTCATAATAAAAGCGAAAGAGATTTCTTAAAAATTTTCTAAAACGTTTGCATTTTGAAGCAATCCAGAACCACCCCGACGTTCTCTTTCATTTAGGCGTTTAGACACGTTTCAAAACGACTTCCTTACTTACAATGTCTACTCAAATTCCCATCTTCAAATTAAAATTATACAAATATAATTACGGTACGTGTACGTTCATACCTCCATACATCAGTATTGCGTGCATGTATGATTACAATAAGTGAAAAGGGAGTGCCTATTTAATAATCTGGCAGAGTAGTCGCTTCAGCGTCCTCATCTCATGCGTGAGCAGAGAAATCATATTAAATATTTCGTAATTTTCAGTTCTTTGTGTCGGCTTAACAATGATATAGCGACGAGACGATCGCAGAACGACATCGCCCCGCCGAATTCGAGCGACGCGCAAAGAGCAAACCCAAAACGACACCGAGTTAGAGAGAATTTCTTTGTTGCAAGTCGGAATTTCGACGCCTTTTTCTTGTCCGTTTCTTTGTTGCGCGTACGATCTAACGGTTTTTCACATGTTGATGCAACTCACATCCACGAAGAAGTATGTGATTTTTTTTCGTATCGTTCCTCTAAAAGGATTTGCATACAGAAATGTTGTAATGAATGCGGCAACCGATCTATCAGGCGCCGTTGCGTAGTATAGAAACAATTACGTTTTATGTGTATTCGAGTATGGACCGAGTGCAGTGACATAATTGTCGGAATTTTTGATACGTACGATGGAAAGAATATGACTGTACGAGACATTATTACGTCAATTCTTAAGTAATAGGGTGTGGAACTATTTAAGGTATAAATGTCTTACATGGGCGTCCTCTAGTTTACAACATTGTAATTTTTTCTTATACCACTTTCAGCGAAATAGCAACTGTCGTGTAGTAATAATTTGCCAACTAGTTTCTTATACTCTGTTATTTGTACAGTTCTTAGATCAGAACACATCAGAAAATGCCTAGAAACAATAACCAACAAATATAATGCTAAGATAGCTTAGCTTCCTCATGGTATTGATGGAATAATTCATGGCAAACGCAACACAAGAAGAGAAAAAAAATACACCAACACACGGACATGTTTCTGCCTACCCGGCGTCGTCAGCGTGGTTTCGAGAGTATTTTTTATCTCTACCTTCTATCGCTGTTGCTTCACAGTTAATGCCACAACTTTCAAAACGACAAGCTCGACATTTCTTAGTGCCAAAGAAAAATGTATGTAAACAGAACACATCAAAAAATGCCAAGAAACAATAACCAAAAAATATAATGCTAAGATAGCTTAGTAGTAGTGTTGGTTATAGTTCTTAGGTCAGTTTTGGTACATTAGAGTAGACGTAAGAGGCTACCACAACAATAAGTAATAAGATTCGGTTAGCAAAGAACGTAGTTGGTACCAAATACTTTTTTTTACTTCTTTTACTTTTATCAGATGCATATTTTATTTTCTTTCTGGTAATTTCTCTATATCAATAAGATGCCAGAAGCGTCTACCTAGATTGTATATTTTATTTTCTTAGATCACTACAAGTTATTGGAAACAAATATTTGAAATAAAATATGCCAGTGTCGTATGTACACTATCTTCAAAGAAAATGTACATTATTCTTATAGTTATGTATTATGTAGATGCATAACTATATCGATATGTATTTCAAAGTACAAGATCTATTGTTTCAATTATTTAATACAAGAATGGTAAACATTAGGTGAAGTGAGCAAGGCAATACTGAAGTAAGTCAATTACTAACAGTGAAAATTAATTATTTCTTCTTCGAATAATTTCAATAGTTCAAGTTTTGAAATAAATTAAAAAAAAATGCAATATAATATGATATAATACAATTCATCACATGTTTGATTACTTTTCATTCGAAAATGGGTTAAATTAAATGCAATCTTTAACCAACTCTCTTAGCGTTCTCATATGTCGTATTTTTTTTTTTTTTATAATTTTTAAAGAGAGAAATACTAGCAGCTGATTCTATCAAAACCGGATATTTTTGTTAAAGAACTGCTAGAATAGAACAGCATAATTTGGAATATTACACCTGTCGAGTCGGTTGAGCCAGAGAACCGAAGAGATTACATCTGCGTGTGTGTTTACTTCGTTTTCCAAAATTTTATGTAGCTTCAATTAATGTCAAGAGGGAAGCTGGCCTTTACATATTTAAAGTCAGGCCTGTTTATTTAAAAAAAGACGTAAAAAAATATTTCTGTACAAATAGTGAATCTAAACAAACCTGTTATGGATATTTTCATTATAAATCAATCCATCCCAAGCGCACCAATTAGCCTTTCGTGAACGAGGTTTTTATAATTGTAAAAGCCTTATCATATAATTATATGCCACGGAAAAGTACTTGATACAAACGATGACTTGTTAAAGATGTAATAAAATTGATCGTGTTTACTAAGCTTAAAATTATTTCTTGATCGGAGCAATCCATTTCCACAATTACATAAAAAGCAATATGGGACAAATACCGATTAGCAATCAAATATGATTTGATAGCTATGTATCTGTAACAGAGAAAGAAAATTGTGGTGGGGCCATTTGATGTTACCGTTTGCCAGGCGACGTAGATCTATAAAATGTAATATTCTTTGTTAGATACGTTTGTAGCTATTAAATCAAATGGTTGTCGCCCGGTATAAAAAATAAAGTATTTAATGTAAAAAATGATTTTACATTAGTTCTTCTTAAAATATACAGCACCAGAATATATGGAAAAATTTATGCACACTAACAAAAAAAAACATAAAACCTCAGCGCCATAAGTAAAAAATTATCAATTTTAAAATATCATTATTAGCAGCTTAAAGTGTGGCAGTTGCTTTGTTACAATGCCTGAAAGTGCTATGTAGGTACGGACAAAGTTACATAAAATTTATTGTACAACACCCCGGAGGTAACGATGATAAACAGCTGGACTACAAGAACAAAATAATTTCCTGAAAAGAAATTCTACACTGCTGGTGTACAAGAAGTGGAGATCTTTCGATTGCCGTAAAAGGAGAATTGCGAATAAAAAGAAGACGTAAAAGATGGGTCCTGGGCTGAAAACAAATTATACGCTATTTGCATATAATTTGTTTTCTCTTAAGGTGTAAAGAATGAACGCACATAAACAGCTTTAATAACATTTTAAAAAAATATAGTTCTTATTAGTTATTACGTAATGTATATAATCCGCAAACGAAACGCTAAAAATTAGATAATCTTACGAATATACTGGCAAAATCTTGTCCCCAGAGAAGAACAGCTTAAATAGGAACTTTAACATAATAGAAGTTTAGGTAACACCAACGTCTAATTACAAGAATAATTAACAATACTTCTTTTCACCGTAAATAAAAACGAACGAATGGTTCGGGGACGTAATCAGCGTTCGTAACTCAATCCAGAGTTTCTCATCAAATCATTTGCTGCCGTTAATTATTTAAAGATATAATTGTTTGGTTACGCGTTTATGTTATGGAAGTTAACAGCTCCTAAAATTAAACAACATGTGCAGGTAATTATTTCCAAATAATTAAAATGGATATTAATATAGTTGGGTCCAAAGTAACTTTCAAGCTAATACCCATCAAAGGGATTAAAGAGCACAAAATATGGATACAGAATAAACGTTTTCAAATTTTACAAAAGATTTTCTTAAAAAATTAAATTAACACGAAGTTGTACATGAAAAGGTTAAAACATTTTAAAATAAAAAAATCATAGCATCCCGCTTAGATCCGGTTCGTATCAAAATTCCATATCTAAGAATATTACATTTCACTCATTACGTTAGCAGATTCTAGCATTATAGGCGCCTGAAATATTTAGTTTGGGGTCAAACCTACACGAACAAATTAACGGTTGGTCTCGTTTTTTTTGTAAGTCCCCTTTAACCGATACATCGCTACTTCTTCGTCTCTTCTGCTTCTTTATATACGCGACGTCTTAGCGTTTCCTAGTTGATCTCTGCACGCATATGTCCGTGCAGACATGGCGAAAATCTTGATTAAACAAAGGTGCATCTATCGCGTGGAGCGCATCGGACATCGACGGTGGACACAGGTGAAACAACACACAGAAGAACAATTTGCCAGATACTAATCCAAGGTCGTGAGTAACGGTACCATCATCGGGGCCAACACATAGACATAGACGTAGGACGATCAGCATCATGATGTCGATAGAGCCAGACGTGATAATGTAGGAATGAAAGGTATTTGGCGAAACAATTACAAAACGGAATATCGTGTCGTTGAGGTCGATTAACGAATTAAGACTGTTATTCTGAGTTTTTAGTCGTAACAAACGGCTTAAGTGAATTACGCTGACCAGCGAACTATAATCTGCACGCTTTGGTGGCTATGTAGAGTAAAATCGAAAAAAAGTGCATTTTGACCGAAATGCAATACAGGATACGTCTGAATAAGAGAATATACAATTACGACGACAAACTTCGATATAATGGGTGTGCCAAAAGAAACTTGGGGATTTAAGATTCTGGATAAAAATCTTAGTTTTTAGAAACTCATCAATTTATTGACCTCAATACAAAGCAGAAGTCTTACAATACACACACTGTACAATATTACTCTTGATTTTTTTCCCATTTTGAGCCAGAAAATTTGTCGTTCAACAAATTTACTGGTACTTCTCTGGTAGTGTGACACGAAGCACCATCTTCTTGGAAGAAAAAGTTATCTAAGCTCATATCTTCCAGAAGACGCCATCAAAAGTTAGTCAACACCTGACAATATGGTTCACCATTAACAGAAAATTTTTTTCCGTCTACGCACTAGATGGACCACGCTGCATAAGCTCTTGGCTTTAGAGATTTGGTAAGTGCAGATTCACCAAGGATTATTCTTTGTGTAATCAACCCAAAAAACAGTCAACAACAACAAACAATCATCTTTGCCTTTGGCGAATTAAAAGCTCTACATTATAACTACCACTTTGCAAAAGGTTCTAAAAACGTACCGTTTTTGGCTACTAACTGCATAGTTTCATTAATTGCTTTTAGAAAACCAACATTGTCTTCCCCATGCATTTTGTATGAATTTATTTAATATCTCAGTAGCACATAAAGCTCCCAGCGCGGTTTAAAATAAGAAAATGCTCAAAGTTTGCAAACAAATTTACAATTTATTTTTAATGCCATTTGATATTTTCCTCGTGATGATTACGCAAACATGCATTCTGAACAAAGTAGACTAAATAGACGTAGATACAATGCACAGTACCCGTCATGTAACTCTTCTCTCACGATTTACGCCAACTTCACTTCCTGCGTAATACTCATCGACTAGTTGAATTTACTCAAATGTGTTGAAGAACTAATTTCCTAATTACTTATTAATTTAAGATATAAAGCAGACGAGCTTCGCGACGAGGTTGTTTCAGTTATATATAGCGCGTGACGTCAAAATCATCAGGCAGATTAGTATAACAAGGAGGCACGTGGAGCATAATTTATCGATTGATGTACGTATAAAAAAATTGCATCTGATGTATTGCACTTTAAACTATAAACTTCTTGAAGTGAAACGGCTTCAGTTTCACATCTATAGCCTTCTATATAAGGTGTCAAAGGATGTGCTTACGTAAGCCGTACATCAGAAAGTCAGCAGATTCAATATTTGCAAATTTGCGGACGCATTTTGTTCGATGAGGCTAATTTTAGGGGCGTTTATTCAGCGGAAGTAAAGTACACTTAATTTTCTGAAATGGATTGCTTTAGTTTTTGTAAAATAATTCAATTAGGCAATTAATTATCATCTTCATGAATTTATTGATTATTTATGAAAATCTGGAAGAATTTTAAGTAAATCGTACGCTATGTTTCGGGAAAGACCCTGACAAGACAATACCGTCCAAAAATATAGTTAGACGATTAAATAAAAATTGTTTAAAATATGGGCAGTTTAGGTAAAAAATTAGAAAAAAATTAATCGATGACGAAATTGTTGAGGTTGCTATTAGAGGCTATTTTTATACCACCCCGACTGTATCTCTTCAAGAAATAGCAACAACCTTGGAAATTTCACGAATGTGAAGAGAAAAAAAAAACAAACGGAGACCTTTTTGATACACGCAAGTACAAAACTTGCATCCACACGATTTTCTCAGAAGGGTGTGTTTTTGCGAATTTTTCACCGTATCTTGTTAGGAAAAAAAAAATATGGACAGACGAAGCAAAACTTACGAAAAGCGGTATCTTCATTTGATGTAACAGTCACTTTTGGGTAGCCAAAATCCTCGTGCAGCAAGATAGAGGGCAATTCAAGAAATTTGGCAATTCGTTGTATTTTGTGCAATTAACAATAACCGCATTCTTTATTTGCGCTTTTATAATGGAAACTTAAATGGTGAAAGATATTTAGAGATATTGCCCAATATTGTCGAAGAAGGTACATTGCCAGTTGTTCAGTCTGCTGCCGCTTGATATTAAATAGATGACAACACAAGAAAGGAGTGAAGGAAAGTGGATAACCAACAAAGGTCTATAATTGTGGCCTCCACTTTCTGCAGATTCTGCACCTTCCAGGTCGATGATGAACATTCATAACCAACTTTCGAACTTTTGAATGCAGTAGCATTAATTGTGAATAATTGCCCCAAGGATCACTTTAGGTATAGATTGTATTAAAAATTATATAGATGTTAATGGCTGCCACGTTAGCTTTAAAACAGTAATGTTTAGACCTATCGAAATACGCCATATTAACTGATGAATTCAATTGTTTTATAAGAATTAGGGCAATCCATTTAAGAATATTAAGTGTACATTACTTCCGGTATAACCGGAAGCTGAATAAACGTCCCGTTTTTTTCTAAAATTTAGAGCCCTTGAACGAAATAGGCCTGCAAATTTATAAATTTTGAATCTGCTAATTTTTTCTGATATTTCTGATATGCGATTAACCCGTAACATTCTCTACAATTATTTTTTGTTATATTAATATTAATAAAATTTCCGATCAAATAATGTGAGTTTTAAATAAGTTTAAATAAAAATACAAATCTTACGCATACTCAATAAAAACATTCCAATAGTGTAGCAAAAACATTTATTTTTTTGGTCTTTAATAGCATTCAATTCATTCAATTTCCCCATCGCAATCAACATGCGTCCTCTTATAATCAGTAAGCGACACGTGAATTACTATGCGCTGCTTCATTGATAAGTTCAACATTCTTTACATTGAATTTTGCAGTGATTCAGTTGTTGCTCTACAAACGTATTTGTCCATCCATTGTATTCGCATATAAGGGACAATTTACTACTGGTTATTATGTACAACAGGTGTTACGATGACAGATAGATATATTGATCCGGTAATGAATAACTATGTCAATAAGAGAGAATGTACAGAAACTCAGTTTGGAAATACAGCCACGTGTTTATACTATTTACTACGAGTAAATAAATATGTTTTATACTTACCGATAAGAAATAGGATATTATTTACTTTAATTGTGTGTTTTACTTTTTATCTGTTGCATTTATACACCGCACCCACATGGCGCGTTGGGTGGAAGATGATTCCTTTCTTGGGTAATTTAGAGAGGTTTTCGATTAAAAAAATAATCGGAGACAAGTACTACATAATATGATATTGTTACATTTTTGATAATTACGTTTTCGAATGTTACTCTTAAATTTATCTCAAGTTCCTTCATTATTAGCTATACTCCCTATCTATCTTAGTTTTTGAAATAATTTGATTATTCGAACATTTCCCTATATTTCAAAGGCATAAATTGCGATAAAGTACGTTGTTTCACTAAAGATATTTCTTAAAACGAATATATAAAGGCTATTCGTTTTAATATAATTCCAGCATCCAATTCATAATTTTCCTATAGTAAGATAAGAAGTACGTAAATAATAAACAGAGTAAATAGAGTTAGCATAATACGAATAAATTTACAGGTTAAGAAAGATACAGATTGTATTTCACAACCACGAAATTTATTTTAAATAAAATAAAGTAAATAACAACGTGTATGTGGCATATACATATCTATACAGTGATCGATAAGTTTAAATTAAACGATTTTGAAACCTTTTTATATGTTTAAAATAATATATTAAAAATATTAAAAGACGATGCAGGAAACTGCTTATAAAAAAATCTAAAATCGCACTGTCAGACAAATTTGTATTATGCGCTGTGGAAAATGAACACTTTGTATACTTGAATATAATTTGATGTAGTGCAATATCTGTTGTCATTGGATTTTTTTCCATAAACTGGCGAGGGAAGGAATTACCTTCACCCGCGTACTAGGTAGAAGGACCTGGAGAAATTATCCAGTTCCAGAAGCTCTTGTTAACAAATGTTATCAAAAGAAAATCTACTATTTTTAGAAAACTCTCACCAGCCCAAGAAGGTGAACTTGATACCGAATACCGTAACAAAATATTGTTGTACATTATTGAAATAAAGGTCCATTTTGCAGAGTTTGTGAAACTCCACAATTTTGAACAGTTTAAAAAAATTGAAACATCTCTGGACTAAGTGTACAGGAATACAAGGAGATTATGTCGAGAAATAAATTTACCAAGCGCAAAACAATTGTGTTGACTTCCTTAACACAGGTCATCCTCGTATTACATGCGTTGAACATAAAATCTAACGCATGTACAGCCAAGCGCATTCAAGTTGAAGATTTATCCGAAATCGGTGTACATTACATTAATATTTCCTGTTCACGTTCTCATGTTCAAAGCTTTTTTCGATTCTTACAATTGATGCCCCGAAGAGTACTCTTTTTTACATGTACATAGATACAGAAGGTACTAATTTCTGAAAGTAATTCAGCGCGACGCGTTTTTCAATATAATTTCTTATTGGCATTAACGTAACAGTTAATTTTAGTTGGCATTGTTCGCCGAGTTCTACAGTTACTAATTTTAATTCTGTACCATTTGTAAGCTATCTAAAAACATTTCCACATCGAAACGTAAATAAGATCGACGCTTAACAACTCAATCGGTACAAACTAAATGTGTCGTAATGTATAAATAAAATAACAGTCAACATTGAAGTAACTCGACACAAGCTTAATCTCGACACTGAACTAAAAGTGGGACAGTTGTAATATAACGAAAAATAGCAGCGTTGTAGTACCAATAGAAAAAAAAGTTATTCGTATTATATATTATTCGCGTAGGTATTATATTTTATGTATTTACCCAAATATAGTCTGCTCTATTTTATTGGTAGTTTATATTAAATATATTTTGATACGAATGTTATTATTTATTTCATGCTAGTAAAGCTTTAATTAATCAAATATAAATACGCATCTAAAAAATTTAACACTTTGTAAATAAAATAGGAACGCAATTTAAAGTACGGTGCAAAATTCTATTGACTCACTGATACTTTTGTTAGTAATTTTTGGTTCTGGTTGGCATCGTTTATTTTGCCAATTTTCCTTTGCACATTATTTTAAACAATGTCGCGGCTCTTTTTGGAACAGTTGCAGATGGCGCACAGCCATGAAAGAAGGATTATTATTAAAGCCACCATGTCCACTTTTAAATTCCCGATTTCCGCGTGCGTCGCTTTCACATTAATTTGGATTAATTAATGTGAAATCATTAACAACTCGATAATTATAGAAGGCAATAAAAACGAAAATTAGACTAAAATTGTGGAAATACTAGTTCGTACAAGCACTTTATTTCCAAACACTGGACAAATAACGCTTAACATTGCAATTTTATTTAAAATATGTATTATTTCCATAGCTCCTTAGCATTCATTTCCCGATTATATTTTCAAAATTCAGCGGATCTAAGTCCAATAATCAGGGCTATGAAGATGTTAGGACAAATAATAGATAAATAAGAATACTTGCAGAAAGTATGTTACATAAATCACAGAGCGATTTCCGAAGCGAAGGAAGCATCCGTCTTGGAAACAGTTAACAGAAAAAAAACATTACAAGAGAAAATGAGTATATTTTTAGCTTTTGTAGACCCGGAAAAAAGCTTTTGACAAGGTGCCAACACAGATACTATAGAAAATATCGAAAGACAACTAAGTAAACCTAGTCATCAGAGATAATATCAAGTAAGATAGAAAGTTTGCAACCTTGTTTGTTGTATCTACGAATAACGTAATAAAAGAACGTACAACTGCAACCACTATAAACAAATTAAATGCAGACTATACAAATTTGCAACGGATTGGCATATTCTAAAGTGTCTATAAGAATTAATGTCAAAGGTAAGAAAGATCCACAGAGGAACTGGGAAGCATGGAATACAGCGCTAGAAGAAAATAATAAAAAAAAAAGTGCAAACATTTAATTATTTAGGAATTATTATAGACAAAAAATAAAGACAGAAAATGGAGAACACGTTAAAGCTATATTATGTGATGAATAATAATTAATACTTTATAAACAAGAAAAACCAAGATAAAATTATTTAAAGCAGTATACAGACCGATATTGAGACATTTGGATGTGTCTTGGAAAATAAATGAGAACCAGAAAGGCAGTTTAGAGGAGTAACCAAATTAGACAGAAAGAGAAATATTGAAGAAGGTTTAGAACTTGAATTTGTTCAACAACGACAGGGATAGTGAAAGCATACGCTGCGTATGAGTGAAGGAAGACGTGTACGGCGAATATGGGAGGCGAGAATCCAGAAAAATAAAAGGAAAGGTAGACCCCGGCAGAGATGAGTTAAGGTGATAGCAGGATTATTTAAGGAGAGAAAGGAATAGCAGAAACGCAAGCAAAGACACTGGCTAGAAACGGAAGATTTATACATGCATGAAATTGATTAATTAGATTTTATTATACCCTACTGGATAGCTGGATTAACGCGTTAAATTTAAATAAAAGTGTTCAATCTTGCAAAAACACTTACACACTAAGTACTAGAATATTTTATTACTCTGAACATTGTTTTTAATAATTATAGGCTTTTAGAAACAATAAATAATTCTTTAGAAAAACTTTTTTAGCACATTTTTATAAAAGTAAACACTATAGAGTGGGAACAATAAATCCAGCAGACTCAGGTTTCTTTGCCTGTGGTTGGTAACAGATTGTAAATAGATTCTTCTGACTTACCAAAAAGGCACACTCCGATATTTAAATACGATTTCGAGGTATAAATAAAGCAAAACCAGCATTCATTGGACCAAGAACCATATAAAATAGAAAAAAAACTATTCCTTAAAAGTAATAACAAAAGCATGAATCCTAGCATTTCAACTAAACACTTTAACCGTAGCGTTGAGCTTGTTACGAGTTATTATTCTCTGGTGACATATTTCTGGATAATAATTAGGTTAAATATCTACCAATTTAAATTTTAAATATGGCTTATAATTTAACCGTAATCGCCGGGTTTTATCGTGGAAACGAAACGTGAACATTCTCCAAAGAATCCCGAGTCGCATCTTTAAATTTATATTTAATATTAAGTTGAAAAATCAGGTTTTATACATTGTTTATCTTACGTACACAGATATGCAAATGCATTTAGCTAAAACATCGAAAGAAGTCGTAATCATTTATTTAAATGCAGGTGTCTATATACACACCGGCGACCTTCGTTTGCTGTTTTTCTCTTAAGTGATTGTCATTTATTTAAATTACTAATTCAGCCATGAACTCTCGTGAAATCGAGTCGGTTTATTCTGATTTTTTTTTTTTATTAACGCGCGTATATGCGCACAGTCAAAGTTAAATAACCTACATACTCTGCGTTTTCTACACAGATTCGAGCAGCTGTATTCATGTTTATTAATTTATAGACAAGCATTATTTAGGTAGGTATTATAATTCGATTTAAAAAGCAAAACGTTAACGCGGCCGTATCTTTTTTCGTGTTGTTGCTCACCCAATTTATTTCCTCGTTTGTTGTGGAGACGCAGCCTAGATGCATCACCTCTAACTGTACAACTGCGTCAAGATAAAAACCACACGAAGATGCCTACGTGACTCAAAAGAACATCAAGCAACAAAAAGAGATAAATCAGATATACGACACCGACGTCAGGCCTAGTCCCTCTCTATTAAAAAAATATAAAACCTAGATTAGAGCGCTCTGCCCAGGAAGATAGGTCACGTTATAGTTCTTCCAAGCACAAATATGTATGATTACGTTATACGAATGGGTAAGCAGCACGTATACAGCCAGATGTAAAAAGATTCCGAAGATATTGAAATAGTGAAAAGAAACATCATCGTAGTTTTTATTTTTTTGATGTATGGCATGTCAAATATAAAAGCAACCTTGCTCTAAATTGCACAGTACAAGTTTTTGTAATATAAACCTGCAATCGCACAACCAATTTAAAATTTCGAGTTTCTAGTTCATGGATTATTCAATGTGTCTATTCCGCATGTTAACATTTTTATTTTCTTTTGCTCATTGTAGCTTACGATTAATTGCAAAAACTTAAATACAACGGTCATCAGCTGCTTACTACAAAGCTTTACATCTACGAGTTTTCGTAAATGCACACTCGTAAGTACTATGCAAATGTTAAATCAAGTAGAGTGGAATCCATGATTTTGTAAATTGAGATAAGTAAAGTCAGCGGCGATTAACCTGGTCAATCGCCGTTCAAATTTCTCGAGAAATTCTTGCGTTCTTTTTTTTTTTAAAGAAACATCAGCACAAACAATTGTTTGTTTCTTAATCGTAGTGCCTTTGGCTCTACCTGATCTCTTGTTGGGGCAAAATTCCTCAACTGTGTCTGACATGATTTTATAACAACAAAGGTGCAGTTTTTTCTTCCATAAACTTTAAACTATCTTCAGTATAGGCTTTCACGACCGTAATCCATTGTAGAAATGTCTTTCGGGTGATGTCGTGTAGTTAATATTTTACTTGACGTTTCGCTGAAAATGCTGTCAGCTTCTTCAGAAGATTTCTAAAGACTTTCTTTAGAGAAGACAGTCTTTAGAAATCTTCCGAAGAAGCTGACAGCATGGTCAGCGAAACGTCAAGTAAAATATTAACTACGCGACATCACCCGAAAGACATTTCTTCAAACTATCTTGTGAACGTATTTTGTTGAATAAAAACTCTAATTTTTAATATTCAGATCTGTTACTTTTTTCATCATTGGTTACAGTTATCGTATAATGTTATAAAAGTTTTCAAGACCCAATAACCGGGGCCCATTGTATATAAAATTTACGAGAATCTGTACAACAAACGTGCTATTTTGTGGAAGTGGAAAAATGTCCCCATTCTCCACTCAAGTTCAACGACTTGATTGTTGGGACACATTGTAGATAATTGTTCCTCTAGGTCGAACAGGTTTAGCGTACAATATAAAAAATAGCAAAATATTTCATTTTTCTGTGGTACCGCGCGTTGATAATGTTACAAAGTTGTTATATGCTGGTTCTTCTGAAGTAACTACATAATCTCAAAAAAATACGAGATTTTGCTACTTGCGTATGAGTAATCAATAGCGGTTTTTGGTTAATGCGCTATTCAAATTTTTGGTAGTTCTTCCATATATCCAGGAAACAAAGGCAATGTACCGTTTGGTGTTGACGGAAAGACATGCATTCGAAAGGGAACCAACACACAGCTTAAACCTGTCAATCTAGTAGATAAAAAAAAGAACGAACGAAAAAGAGTTAATTCTACGTAAGAGTTTCCGTTAAATAATAACAACGACTCTCCGAACACGACAGTTGTCTAGTCTTTAAGTGAATACCTACTTTTTTTTTTAAGAAATTTATGCTACCAAGTCGATTTTTTTTAAATTTTTCCATGACATACATTATCTGCTGGTCCTTGTACCTAATAGTCACCATTATGTAATTTAAAGTTTCATATCTGTGACATTTAATTTGAAAGAAAAAGGTGAAAAGCAATTTTACAGATGAGATCAGTATCTATCTAAGTGTAGATAAACAGGTCCTCAACTACATTTTCAGTGTTATTAATTTCCAGAAAAAGTATTTAGTTGAGCAATTAACGCTGACGTTTTTGTATGTAGCTCACTTTTTATAATTAAAAAAATTAAATAAAAATTAGAAAGTTCACTCCATTTCATATTTGTTGCCCATGCTAAATTAATAAATCGGTGACTTTGCGAAGTATAGATTATTTTATAGTAATTATTGGACGCTTATAAGCGACTGCGACTGTAGGCCTCGTCGCTTCCCGAAACGTTTCAAAGCAGCGGTCAATAAATCGACTGCCTCATTTCCAATACTCTCTGTTTTTAGCATTTTTTAATTCTCAAAGCTCTCTTGGAAGGCGCTCGTGCCAATCGGCCCACCGGTAAACCAATAAACCCCCGAAATGATCGATGTATCGACCACTGCGCATTCAGTACGGATCTTCAATTTTAGTGATTTTAACGATAAAGATCTATTTGGCCTTGTGCTTTGATAATGATTAAAATTATTTAACTTTCCATTACGTATAATTATCGGTAGTTAATCCAGCTAATTCTTTTAGGTAAATAAGGAGAAACACACTTCGAACGAATTCTCACTGCAAATTGGGTATACAACGAAATTAAAGGAATTTTTTGCTTTACTATTTCATAAATAATTATTTTTATATATAAAAAAAAAACATATAATTTCTTCCAAAATGGACACTGGTCAGCCTCATTATGAATATGGTAATTAATCATTTGTACAAAAAAAAAATTCCAATTCATGTTATCTACACCCTAAATAACAGGAATTGACTAAAGATGTTTGAAAAGTATGCAAGGAATTGAGCCCTACAGAGGATTACAAGAGGCACATGCACAACATATTATGGGTAGCGAATACGTCAACAGGTTTCGGTTTTATACCGCACATCACGAAGTGGTTGGAAATTTCCGAACCTAGCTGTACACATACATATATTATATTGCCTTTCTTTTTTCGTCCAACACAAATCGAAGCATCTCCGTCTAAAGGCGCGATTTTCTTCTCCGTTTTATTTTTTCTGGCCGTTCCTCCTCTTAAGGTTTTAATGAGGTGGTCGAAGTCAAATTCCTCGTAAATTGAGGCGAAATATACAAAACATATTTAAAAACGTAGGAGGGGAAGTAAGTTTCATCCACTTTGAGCATAACTGGAATTCGGAGTTACGATTCCTATACGTTGGTAATTGGGTCTCTGTAGTTTCTTTGTTTGGGATTTAGGAGCATTTTTTTTTTGTTAATTAGTGAGAATAAGCTTAAAGTCCGTAAACGGGGCTCAGTTTTCCATTAATTTACATGCATACCTACTAAAAAAATGACATATTGCAGCTTTTATAGTTTCGAGTTTGAAGCTCTTGTGACGACGAGTTACGACAATCGGCTCCTATTTTTCTTATTGTTAGTCACAACATATACATAGTTGCTATGACTTTAAAAGGGTATGAATCAGCTTTTGTTCATGTTTTGTTAAGAAATAACCATCTACAGTTATTTCAAGACAAGACGCTCTTTTGTTTGCTTCTTTTCGTCTTCTTCCAACCTATATAAATGCTTAATGTACGTGATATATAACAGTTGAAGGTACCACGTTTGCAAAATATATGCGTCAGGCTTTTACTCCATGATGAATACCAGCTTTAATACTTGGAGGTACCTTGCAAGATTTCTTTGAATAATTACTTCTCAATTAAAAGCAGATTTGTGGTAAGACAGCGACCCGAAGATATCTCAAAAGCAAACAATAAGCAAATATTTGAATGCATTGTACATGCCAAAGTTTTTCTAAATCTAGTGTTTCTCGTAATTATTGTTGTAAAGGTTAATGGTGAAAACAGGTACTCTGGCCACTATTATCTGCAGACAAGCTATTAGTCTTATCATGGTGCATTGAACTACCACGTACGTAACAATTCCTGATATTCTTAGACGTATTGAAAATGTTAACGAGAGTAGCAGAGAGATACGTACATTGTTGCCTAATTACAATTATTTAAAATAACGCGTTGATCGTTTGCTAATTAAGCAATGGTGCCAATAGCAAAAATAGCAAAAATCTATTTATTGTATAATGCTTCAGATTCTACATGATCAAAGTCTTTTCTGTCTCGAAACAGTGCGAACAAATCTTATCGAACCTTTTGGATTCAACGTTTGATACAACCCTTTTGTAGGGAAGATTTTTGTATTTTTATTTTCATGTTACCGAACCTTACAACATGGATGTGGATTCAATTGGTACAATTTTTTCATTGCAATTATTTGAACGAATTTATTTTTTTCATATTTTCAAAGATCTATGTTCTTTCCATTCTGGCAGCAGTGCAAGGTCATCAAATAATTTTTGATGATGGTAGTGAGAAGCAAAGCAGTTGCAATTTAGTGATTTATTCTCAAAATAAATTTGATTAGCAAATTTGAAAGATCTTCCGTGATTAGGAAGCCCAAGGATTAGTGATGTCTTAGTTGCAGAAATTCTTCGGAAAAATCAAAACATAGCCAATATTAATCTGGTATAAATCAATAATGTTAATCTAATATCAAAGCGACTGCAAATGCAAATGCCATTTACATAGAACGGTTTGCAAAATTTTAGGGAGAATTCTAAAAATGCTTATAAACTGTTCGATTCGAAGGAACAGATGAGGTTCACTTTTCTCTTAATGGTGAAGTCAGTAGTCAAAATTGACGCCAACAGAAAATCCGGGAGGCAATCGTTTAACATGATCTTCATGTCAAGAAAGTCACGATTTGGTGCGGTTTCGCAGTTAACTACATCATTAGTTCGTATTTTTTTTTGAAGTTAATGCAGAATGACGGGGTCGTAACTGTAACTGTTAGTGGTGAACAATATCTGCAAATATCAAGAGATTATCCAATTCCACACTTGCAGAAGCACAGCGCAATTGAAAATACTACTTTTATGCAGGATAAAGCACGCAGTTACATTTTATCCACCAGTTAAAAACTTATTAACTGTTATTTTTCACTGTTATAAGCAGATATTTCGAAAATTCGCCCGATCTGAACCCAGCTAATTTTTGCTTTGGGTTATTTAAAAAATGTACACAGTTATATGTTGTTTGGCAGAAAATGTACCGGTCCGATTGCAGTTAAACGCGTTCTAACAGCTACCTAAGTACGTCAAAATCAGCTATTTTTAAGCAGCATCAAGTTTTTTCCAATATAAAAATGAAAGGATACACTTAACGCACACCTTTTTCAAAATTTTCAATTTCCTATCCAAACATAACTTGCGTTCGTTGCTTCCCGTTTTTTCAAAATCGAATGCACGCACATCTTGCCGTTTTAAAAGTAGTAACGCTTACTTTAAACAAGTAACGTAAGCTGTATGATTTACATACATTTATCATAAATTAATCAATCAAATGTCTATCGCAATTTAAAATTCCGTTAACATAAGCGTTACCATCACTCACAGTGACTAAATGAACATCTTCAGTATTTCACGTTAGTAAAAAAAAATTTATGATTAACAGATCAGCTACATGTATACGTATGCTTAAGTTATAAGAATAAAAAGCGCGTTGGTTTATATTGTAGAGCGTGACTCATTTAGAAAAATTAAACCTACTGTTTGAATATCAATAAATTCTTTTTTTAAAGATTAATCACAGAGAAATTAAACTGAAAGTATTCTTACCTAAATCAGGACGTCCGTACAGGTCCTTTTTTAAATCCAAACTACACATACACAGAAAAATAACATGCAGACAGGTAAAAAAAAGATCCAGTTCTTGACACTAATATTCTTGTTTTCCCGATCTAAAGAAGTGTCAAAAACATCACCGAATTACGAATTCGAAATTAAACAAACCGGACGAAAATAACACGTCGAACTACTGAAAAATATCACTACGTCAACAAGCGAACGAGCCTACCACTGCGAAATGGTATTCGCAATTAGACTTAAATAAACCGTATCTTACAATCAGATTAAACAAAACGTTCGACAATACAAACTGTACGATACACAACAAAACTCTTACTACAGCGGACTGTTTAAAGCATTGCAGATCAACAGGTAGTATAGGTAGTGCGCTCAAGCGCCCCAAGATATAACACGTTCGGCGATGCCCGGCAATTCTCGCTAATTCAGAGCGCTATCACTATTTTTGAGCCTAGCGTCTAATAAGAATTTTAAATATTTTCGTACTGATTCACGTTAGATTTCTGAGACATAGGCAATAATTTCCGTATTTTATTGAAGTAAAGGTATTTGTTTTATCGTTTGCGGAAAAATCTGTAGTTTGGATTTAATTCAAACGTAGTCAACGAACAAGATCCAAAGACTTTCCAGATTTTGGAGTATTTAAATAAATTTTTAATTAGTTGTTAAGCTTTAAGAATTGATTTGTTTTCTGTAATTCTGATTAATTCTCTTTGCAAACAAGCATTAGTAACTTATCCTGCTTGATTCTACGGTAAATATTGCTAAATTCAACGTAACAAGATACCAAATATACACATAGTGTCCACGTATTTGCTAAAAATAGTTCCTTACTCCAATAATTTAGAGATTTAGAGGATTTTAAGGTGGAAATTATTGAAATGCCGAACGCGAGTTCCTTTCGATGTTCATTATGACAGATACTATTTACATTTTTACAAAAATAATGAAATATCGATGCAAATCATATATTTTTTTCCACTCCGAAGGCGGTATCCCTAAAATATGATTTGCAAGCTTTTTGAGATGATAAAAATCGCTGTTCAGGCACTTTTTTTTTAACATTCGAGAACACAAAGAAATCGTTAGGCGATAAATCAGGTGAATATGGGCAACGAGACGTTGATTCGATGTTTTCTTCTTTCAAATAATCAATTCTTTGACCTGCCGTGTGAGAATTGCCATTGTCATGATGATGAATGATGGGACATTATCGATTGTTTTTCCTGATTTCATCGATCGCTTATGGTTCTTCGTTCTTCCTAAGCACGGAAGCAACGAAAGAAGCAAGCGTTCATTTTCTTGGTGCCTCACACAAACAGTTGATTGTTGCTTAGCCCGGTTCGTACGAGTACATCCAAGTTTCGTCACCTGTTACGATGTTGTTTTTTGACCATTTCCTTACACCAATTTACCCAATCCTTTTCTGCACTTGGATGAACGTATGCAGAATCCATCGAAGACGGATCTCTTTCACACTTAAATGTTCGTGCAAAATCATGTACGACAGTCCTCGACATGCCTAAGGATGTTTCTAACCTAACAGCATCTATATTTTCTGGAACTCTACCAGGTTTTAATCGATCTTTACGATGGAAACACGACCATGATGAAGTTGGGTAAACCAATTGTAAACAGATTTTCCTGATGGTGCTTCACTACCAAACATTGCTTTACCAAAATCAAAAAAAAAATCATCTAATGAAAATCCTTACGTGAAATTTCCATTTTTTTTTAATTTTTTACTTATCTAGGCCAGACAAGAGAACACGCTCGCTAGGGTTCGTTTTGTAGAGTGAAGATAGGAACATGAAAGAATGACGAAGCTACCGAGGTAACTGCGTTGGCATATACCATAATTTTCAAATCAAGTGCCAATGGAAGTAGGAACTATTAGTTCCTACTATGTGTGTACATAAGTTGCGATTGTACGAATATTGGAGAAACATAAATATCGTTTCTATGAGTGATCAGTTTGGCACACGCCACACTCCAATGATCACGATAAGCGAGTTGTCTTTGGAACTGGGTTTAAAAATATGCGAAGAACTGATGAACAGTTTAAAATTAAAGCTTTAGAAACAGATGCCTCGAAGTAAATGCAGATCAAATGAATTTAAAAAACAAAAGTAACGGTTTCCAATCAATGAAGATTTTCAAAATTTACATATATACATACATGTCCCTTTTTACCCTTTTTACCCGCATTTAAGCTTGAGTGCAGGATCGCGATGGAGGCAAATAAGTTAAAGTAACGCAGGTGTGAAGACATAAATAACAATGAAACCGTATGATCATATTTTGGATAGAAATCAATTTTAATAATTTTCTAAGGAGAAAGTTGATTGAATTTAATATTTCGATAATACCTATTGCTGGCAGATGAATGTAATTAGATTTCACCTCGCATACTTGCAGAATTTCGAGATTACATAAACACTTAATTAAAAATTATTAGCCGATTCGACGTTAATTTGTTTCACCCACACGGTTAAATATATCTATTTAAGTATTAAAATTTACCAACAAAGTCTCCAGTTAGAAACTATATATTTCAGCCGCAGTAGAAAAACTCTCCATTTCAGATTCCATCAACAACAATCGTTGAGTCAAGAACCCAATAAATCTGCTTGTCAAGAGCGAAAGATTGATTTTAAACCACCATTATGTTAATAATCTTTGTCTAAAATTTTGCCAAAAATTGTGTTCCATAAAAAAAGACTTTTTCAACAAAAATATAACTACTTAACACAATACTTTATTAGGAACTGAGAGCCTTAATAATAAACTTGAGTAATCAAATACGCTTTCGATTTTCTTTGGAAGTAAAAGCGAATATTTATTGCAGATTAAGTTTCTGCTTATATTACAATAACAATATTTTTTTTACGTCTATTATATCAATGGGGTAGTGTTGTATACGTATATAAAAGCACGCAATAAAATAATTGTTAATAGCGTGAATGTGTGCCTGTTGTGGTTTCGAAAGTAACTTACGTTCTTATTTATGTCGATGAATGTATAATGACCACTTGCTAGAACACGCTTAAATACCTAGTAAATCATCGCAAACAACGTACCATTAACTATTGTAGTATCAATAGTTCATAAAGCGCTATGATGTGTTCTTAATCATTCAAACAATCATCACCACATTACATAAATAAAAATTAACGTTTGCAAATAGATAATCTCATTAGATATTGCGGCTAATGCGTGTACAACATGCATATAAAATAAATCCTGAACATTTTTCAGCCGCATAATTGTCTTTCGGCATTTTTGTAGTGACTATAAATAACGCGGACACCCCGTAATTATTAACAATTCTCATCTTAACCACCTGCTGTACAGATAACAATTTGTTTTTTCCCTACCTCGAAACCTATTACAGAATCT
The DNA here is from genome assembly GCA_902654985.2 of Oryctes borbonicus. Taxonomy (NCBI): domain Eukaryota; kingdom Metazoa; phylum Arthropoda; class Insecta; order Coleoptera; family Scarabaeidae; genus Oryctes; species Oryctes borbonicus. The sequence continues at coordinate 507,373 of LR736917.1, read as the reverse complement.
ATTACAGATTAACATCTATCTGGAGTATCTTTTAGCTATACGCGCGTTGCTGCCTACAGTCTTTTTCGTAGTTCTATCTTCGTTCTTTGCGCGAGGTGCGAGTAAAATGGCGACAGGCGACGTATCTTCAAACGGGACGATCGCCAAATTAGCCCGGAGCGAAATACATATTATGTATAAACTGTGTTATATTTCTTGGTAAGTGCCGACGAATGAATTTTGAGTTACGTTTTCAAAGGAAGATTTACTTATCTGGTAGCTACGGGTACACAGCGCACATAAATTACAATATTGATACGACGAAAAGTTATTTTGATTTATTCCGCCGAAGAAGTACTTTATAATAACGCGTCAAAATTATTTGTTACTTATTTAAGTCTTTCACAATTAAACGAATGATAAATTATTATTGATACACGTGCGTTGTTACATGGAGTATAAGCATACACGGGTGCTTGGTAAACTTAATTTATTCTCGAAAATAAATAAATAAATTAAAAAATAAATCTTGCTTATTTCCACCTCATTCTATATAATGCAAAAGTTGCCATATTTGCCATATTTCGTTCGTTATGAACGTTCGAACGAAGACTATATATGTCTGTACATATTATATCGGCAAAACCAAGGAAAACATCATTCTTCAGGAACCACCGATGGAAGTCATCTTTGTTGATGGGAAAGGTGTTGAAGGGATCGGTTATTGGAGATAAATTTTACCCAGCCATGGAGGAGATAAGCGTCCCGAGAAAACTAATGAATATTTTGGTATTCTGCGTTGTAGAAAGCTGATTAGCAACGACCACCGATCGGCGATGCATGAGTCTGCAGCTTTTTTTAGCTCTTGCGTTGCGTAGTTAGCGGTTTATCGTACTATTTGTAGCGTTTGTTCACGGATATTGAAATGCTAAAAAAAGAACTAAATTAAGCAAAATACAAAGTGATCAGATGATATTTGTTCAGTGATCTCTGCGAAGCACTCGTAATCCGCACCCTGGGTTAAAATGAAAAATCCGCTCCGAAACTCCACGTTTGTGCAAACAAAAGCAAAATTAACACGTGAAAACCTTTAAAAGATATCGAATCGGATTCTTTACATGTAAGTATGGAAGTCCTAGTTTGTGTATTAATAAGAACAAAACAAGCTGTGAAAAAATAAAAATAGAACGTGGAAGTCAAAATTCGTCAAAATCGCGACTCCAAATGATTGCTAATTTTCAAATTTCAGTCACGACGAATCGCTATTAAACAAAAAAAAATCCCTTGTAAGCGACAGTAACAGATCGCGTCCATCATGAGAGGCAAATAGGGGACAATTCTGGTAATGTAGCATTGGCATTCGAATCATTTGACATTGTGAATTGGTTTACAGAAATGACACATCAGAGAAATTATAAATTTCATTGCAATACAATACTCATACATAGGTAGGATGTCGCGCGTCGACAACATGTCATTAGCAAACAAAAAGAATAGCGTGGATAAAACGAGGCTACGAGCGGAAATTAATAGGATCGACAGAGAAAAGGGTACCGTTATACGGCAAATGAACAACGAGAAGCAACGATTTAGAAGCAAATATTCAAAATTCGACGTGTTTTCTGAACATAGAGGTACAGAGGTAACTTATCGATGGTGGGAATGAAAGTGGGGCTGTTTACATTTATAAATTTAGCCTTCAGATGTAGTAATGTACACCACCCACAATCCTGGATTCTGTTATAGAAGAAATGGTGAATGTAGGATGCCTCCAAGTTTAATTAAAAGTACGACCCTTGGATTTGAGGTAAAGCATAATAGTGCGAATAAATATTATCCGGATGCTATTACTCAAACTGCTTCTTACGTGCATTTAATTTTCAGGATATTCACGTTTTAATCTTTACGGACGGAGAATTAGACGTCGATAAGGTGTTATGTTTGCATTTACTAAGCACGCATAGAACTGAAACATTAACACCACCGCCCAGGGAACAACGAACTTTGATGTTCTTAACCAAAAAGCAGGCTCCTTTAGAAAGATTAATAGAAAGAACTAGAAGGCGATGGCCTGAAGATAGACTGACCAGACTTTTGCCTATATACGTTATAGGCGAGTAGTACTACCTAATTTTCTTTAACGTATGTAAACACTGGATTACGTCTTATACAGATTATGGAAAAAGTACGCCACATAGTAAAAATGATAATCTTATAAGAGATGGTAGACTAGCAGCACGACTGATAGTGAATGAAAAGATAAACGAGCTAATTCGAAGTGTTATGACCGCTTTGGAGAAAACCAATAAAGATATGATAATCGATCTCATTAACAAAGCTGGAAGCGAGGAATATTTAAAATTGATGGTTAATAAGCCAAAGATACAAGATTTCTTTAAAAACCTTAATGGATTGAATGTTATATCGTGGTAAGTGTAAGATGCAAGTTAATTTACAATGAACTATAGCACTTCTTAAGAAAGATCAGCGAAATTAATATTTATTTCTTATAAATTAAAGCTACCCTCTTCACATTTTCAGTGGCCTTTATTGTTGTTAGAATAGGCCCTTGTCCTTTTTAATTAACAGCTTCCATTGAATTGCAAAATGACCATTTTTATGTCGTTCAACTTACTTCTTAAATTGAGTGTCACTTCACTAATTATGTTGACTGTTTCAAATAACGATGCACAAGCTTTTGGGACTGGTTGCCAATTTGTCAGGTTTTTCGCTGAGATCTTTGGCGTGAATATCTGTCAAGGTTTTCCATAAATGGCGAACGTTCTATTTAATTTACGCAACATTCACACAATTATTTTAGGTCATCGCTGTTATTATTGTCTCCTAACGAATAGGAAAGAGATATGCTTCTCCGGTAACGGTAATTTGTATGTTTCAGCTGTGAGTCGTTCTGCCTAACATTACCATTTCGAATCATTCCAACAATCTTAGATGTGAGGACGTCTTCCGGCCAGCTAGAAAATCTCGTCAAGCAAATCAGGAAAAATATTTTCAAATTGCCGATTAACTGTTGTTGGGACGATGAATGTACGAATTTTGGCCTGTATTCAGATGTAGATAGCAACGGCGACATGGTTTTCCTCGATAGTCCATTTTCAGAAAAGGAAATTTTTTCACAAAACCTGGATGAATTCGAAACCCGCGCCAGATCTAGGCATTCAGTAGTTAAACACGGTAAAACGCCTTCTATCGGGGAAGGCATCCTAGAGAACTTGATAACTCCTCGGGACGATACGGGCTTGTCGGATATCACTAGTGTGTCAAACACTCCTAGGCATACGCACAAACCGTGCAGCAAAGATGTCATATTAAATAGACAAAAATTGGGATTTGCGTCAAAGAAAATCCGGAAAGAGAAGATAACACGTCCAAATAAGTTATTAAATCCGCAACAAATGAGGGATGTAGATTTCGAAAAAGTTGCAAATTTGCTTTAGTAAGTATGAAATTTACATGTACCAAATAATCGCATTTCTAAATTGCTCCTCATGATTAGGAAATGTATTCTTTTTTTTAGTAAAAAGGTAAATAATGCAATTCAACGAGATCTAGACAATTTACATAGGAAGAGGGGCACCGGGAATACTTTTTACGCAAACAAGGAGTCGAATAATGAAACCTCGTTTGTGAAAAGCGACAGCGAAGAAGAAACGAAGGAAAATGAAACGAGAAAAAGTAACGAGACGGAAACAAAAATTTTATTGAAACAAACAAAGTGCGCAGCGTGCAGGGAAAAGTGGCGGAGGCCTCTTCCAGTTCCGAAAACTTCTTTCATCAGCAAGAAAGCCGCGCATCATTTAGACGATGGCTCTCTACGGGATGTAATGACGAACAGCTCTCACCTGCTCTCAACCCTTATAGACCAAGAGATGAAATTCTGGAAAGAGTACAAGGTTTTGAAGAATGAATCGTGTCCCGGTGGTTCGCAATTGAGATTCTCTCAAATGCATAGCTTCGACAAGAATAACATCGTCGAAATTATAGACTTGAAAGAGTTAGACCTCGCGAAAGTTAGACAGGAGATCAGAGAACATGAAACCAAGAAAAAACTAGAAGAATTTTTAAAGAGTTGATATGCTTTTTCTGTAAATAAATAAAAATAAAAACAATTAAGATCATTCTTCTTTGATACTATTAAAACTATTAAATGTTACCGGTTTTCATCGTCACGATGAAACGCATTGTACAAACGTGTGGCCGAAAGCTATGGTGTTTTGATGAGAAGCAGAGGGAAATGTGTTTCCTGTCCAGATATCTTGATTTAAAAAAAAAGGAATTAAGAAAATATTGGATTTTTTTTTAAAGTATCAAAATAATAAACAGCTTGTTGAAATACTGGGATTACTATGAAAGTTCCAACTGTACCAACCCCGTGATCAAGAAACCAAGCAATTTTTTCACTTTAAAAATTTTGAATGATTTATATCCAAACAGTTTATTCAACTGTTGCCGAGGCTTCATAAAGCTGCGATGCGAGCCCATAGAAAATTTTGCATACATATAAATCCTATAATGGAAATGCTGTGGTATTTAGTCAGGATTGGGCTGCGGGACAAACAATGAAAAGCGATAGTTTCTCGTAACCTGTGTTCTAAAATTAACGAGCGTAAAGGTCTATCGGGCAAATGGTGCACATAAATACACAAAACATTTGAAACTTTTGAACGCTCCTACAAAAAATAAACAGAAAAAGTTGCGCATATTTTAACATGTCGTTAATAATGACCAAATCACACAAAAATGCACCCTCCGTGTGCGTCCAGGAATACTCTCAATTTACTACGGACAAGGAACCTTTAAACACATGAATACGTAGTTTTTGACACCTGAACACATAATAAAGTGTGTGTCACATTCGTCCTGTGTAAATAAAGTAACACGTGCTGTCGAAGCAAGCGATGGCGAGAGCACATATGTATATGTACAGGCAGCAAAATGTGTAAAGAATGCCTTCGATATTTGTTAAAATAAAACTATGTGAACCCCCAAATCTTCGGTATAAACATTACTTAGTTATTATGTTTATGTGGTGAGAAATGCTTAGAGTAAACCTGTAGGGAATAACAATTCTGGAGCATGGGTTAGATCTCTCATAAAGTATTCCTTTAATTAATGCTAAAAATAGGTATTTAATACAATTATTTTACAACCAGAGCAAAAATAATACCCAGAAAGAAGAACAAAAATAGGAAAAATGAAGGATATAAAAGCAGTAAATAACAAATTTACCTGCCGTAGCAGAAGATAATTTGATCTTCTTTTCTAGCCAACTAACTAGGAATTTTGTCGTTTGAAAGTTAGCCGTGTAATTAGAACTTAAGGACAATAATGGGCGTTATCCGCGGAGTAATTAAAAAATACGTAGCATGGTTGTTCAAGCAAAGCGAAGTAACTAACGCGAGGTTTTTGACCAGTAGCAGACAGTTAATCTGGTAATTAGTGAAAGTGGCGATATGCACGTAGATATAAAGCTCTTCTGCTTTTCATAACCAATCCTATCAACATTTTTCCTGAAATATTTAACATTTTTCACGGAGCGTTGAGCTTAATTGCTCAATTATTCCGTCTGTTTGTTTATGGTATCGATAATTGGTCCAAGTGCTACGTATTGTGTGGAAGCGTATTTAGATACGTGTCTGCCCAACTTTGCTCGTTGTTTATCTTAATTAGCGTGAGGCTCGAATTAAGAGGAAGGCGGCAATCTTATCGTTAATTGCCCTTTACAATGTCTGTTTATCATTTTAACGGAGTGTTATCAAATTATTTTTCTTGAGTGCTAGGGTTATAGATTAAGACACCTTCTACACGATTATCACCCGATCTATTATCCGATTTTTATATTACCCGAGGTATAAGTCACTGTCTAGAAAAAAGCGTTTGCAGTGTGCGAGGAATTTCATGGATGCGCTTATTTCATGTTACTATATGTTTAAGAGGTACGTGTATTTCAGATTTCAGCATAAAGCAGCATAAGCTGTTATTGTAGACTTCCGCAGTCGTTATTTTCTTTTAAAAAATTTAGGTATCCGGGTCGAAACCGCGTCGTAATTGCATGAGTCTGCTGACGTTTCGCTCTCAGTTGCGTGGAACTTCTTCTGGGCTGCTACGAGAAAAATAATTGTGGTCGTTCGGGGAAGGGGTTTTATAAGGGCTGCACGTATAGGAGAGATTTCTACTGACGCAAGACGTAACCGTATTGAGGTTATTGGAACATTCACGGGATAGAAGTTTGGTATCGTTAAATAACATCTGGTGGCCGGTTTCCAGCTTGTGTTTGGCCAATGAATACTGATAAAATAGGCAAACGGCTCCAGAGACATGACACCAAAACAATTTTTAAACCGCTGCTAAAAATTTCCGACTTGTTACCGTCAGTCCAAGTCAAAACTTCTCCCTTACACGCCCAGCATGTTTACCGGATCCCTTGTTCTTCAAATGACGTCCTCATTCGAGCTTTCAGTTCTTTAATGAAGAAATGGGTTGGTTTGAATTCGGTGGCACCCTTCGTGTAAATCCCCGCTAACGGCAATTGAAAAACACGTCGCACCACCATCATGCTGAAATCATATTTCCTGCCTTTGGCTCAAAGAAATGTCGTTACCCATATCTGTTAAGTAGAACGTTTGGGTAAACGGTACGTGTTACCTGTCCCCCCAATATACTCATCCAAGTGTTCAATGAAAAATGTTCCCGCCGTAAGGGTATGGGGATTTTCTTCGATCCACATGTAGGCATTGCGGAAATTGAAAACTTCATTTCGTGTGAACTTGGCCTCATCAATAAAAAAAATGTTGACAGTCTTCGGCATCATTGCGTAGAAACTAACGGCAAAAAAACTAAGGATGTAGGGTGTGCAATCGTTGTATTCATGCTATGAAAAAAGCTGCTGCTTATAGAAGATTCTACAATTCTCTCTGAATTTTGCTTTACTCGTGCTAAAACTATTTCTTCTACATCAAGGATGGACACCAATCTTGGTCTCCCGGAATCTTTGGACTGTTTCCTAAATGAACTAATAGCATGCAATCTTTGGTGCGACGCTACAAATCCACGAATCGAAGTCATTGAACGATGGGGATGAGTGTCAACATAAAAACGTTGTGGTTCTTTGGTATTCCCATTAACATTCAATGTTAAAGTAAACAATCATAACGAAAATGCGTAAAATTGTGCATTAATCTCTGTATGTTTGTTTAGTGACTGAGAGAGATGTCCAATTTTTATTTGCGAAGGAATGTATAAATGCTATAAAAAGAAATACATTTTGAGCCGTATTATCCCCATCAATGTTGATGATACCTCTTTTAATATCCTGTATAGACATGCCACGATCTCTACAGAGCATTAATCAGAAGTTAGATTGCGCAGGATATTCCGCAAATACGTTTGATATTAACACGGGGAATATAGAACAAACAGAAACATTGAATAAGTGGATTTCCTACAGGAAGCAATTATTACTTACAGCTTATAAACAGGTTAATGCGTAGCACTTGAATAAACAAATTAAATTAGAAAAGACAAATGTTCTCAACTAGTTACTCGTTAACCTAGATTTACCTCCTTACTATTTTATTAAACAGATTAGTTTGTAGTTGGACATATTGTTGCGTTATGGTTTGTCGTAACAAATACAAGTTGATGATTAATTATTCACATCCACTTTGACGAGTAATGGTTGGGGGAAAGTGCAATTGTCATTATATTACTTCCATTAGCACAAGAGTGGTTCGTTAATTACTGAGCCTAGATAAGAAAACATAAACAAAATTTTTTGAAAAATTTAGGCTTTATCAAACTATTGAAAATATGAGTTTCAGTGGTTACCTACAAATTCGACTTAATTTTTTTTCTACCAAGCAAAGTTTTCAGGTTGGAAAAAAAGTGGGTTAATATTTTAGGCATTTTAATCATAAAATGCAATATAATCGTTAAAAAAAAACGCCCATGTTTTTGTTTTTTTATTATGTTTTATGTTCGTTACAACTAGTAGTAAGTTATTGCAATTCGGGTACGACAGATATTTATATCGTTGAATTAATAAAATATATAATTAGTTATCTATTAATCAAGTCGACGCCTGTGGTATATAACAACTTGCGTCCTCCGGATTCACTTTTATATATCGCCAACGGATTGTTCTCATGCTCAAAGTAGGCAACCCAAAGTGCTAGCAACAATTTCTTCCCAAAATTTAATTTAATAATTTTATTTTATATAAACATACAAGGTATTACATATGAGCAGAAGTATTAATAAGTATTCAAATTCGAAGAAATAAACTTGTTGAACACTTGAATGTTTTTTACAAGAACAGGGTGAAGCTATTTTAATATATTTCGTTCTGGGGGGAAAGTTTTTACCAGCGGCGGTGAGTAATGACGTAAACGAAAGGGGGCGAATTTGATTCCCTCGTGTATTTCCCTTGCATATTGTGTACATTATATTATGCAAAGGAAATATACAAGGAAGCTGAATCGCTGTTCACCACTCTCCGCCGCTAGTTTTTTTTACATTCGGTTTTACATTTTTGCACCATTATTTAATTTTTTTCGAATTTATTAAGATTATTCTTTTTTCAGTAAAGCAACAGTATAATGCGATATTTGCGTGATTTAAGACTTGATTATTGTATTATTATTATCTGGCACAAAAATATTATGTACGTACTTCATCACCGTGCTTGATTTAATTAATTGTAGGATCATTTTGTGAAGAAATCGTATCATATATTGTCAAATATCGGTATCTATTTAATCTAAAGACAAATTTAATTAAACTAAATTGTCTAAGTAAGAATTGTTGTTATATTTTATAATTAACATGATACTTATCGAGAAACCTTTACCTGGTAAATATTAAAATTCCGAATTTGTTCAACTAAACATCCGAATCATGGCGTACGTTTCCGCTGCTGATTGCTCAACAAAAACCTAATGTAGTGTTTGCATAATAGTTTTCGAAAGAAGTAAATATATCTGTATTATTAAATCTGCATTAATCTAGCCAAATTCGTGGGTATTTTTCTACAGTGCATTATTAAATTTTACTCTAACGCCGAAGCTTTTCTCGTCATTTAAGGTTTGTAGCCCTCTTTGTTATCTATTATTTCCCAGGTGTGGATTAACGCTCATGAAGAAAAAAAAACGTGTAATGATGTGATGGCATTCGTTACTATTTGGTAGTTATTGAAGATATAATTTGCAAATCAATTTCCTCATCTGGTCAAAACTGGCTGTAGGGATTCTGGAATGTTAGGGCACTGTTCATGAAATTGCCAAATTCATTTTGGAAATTATACACAAATACCGCTTTTAGTCTGTGGTTCATCTTGATAGTAATAGCGAATTGTTTCAGCTAGGACATGTAACAGCACGATACATGTAATAAATTAGGGCAAGTAAGTTTTAGCATGCGGCCAGCACCAAGCTGACATTTTCAATCCTTTTGAAGTGGCTAATATTACGCTTTTAATGGTTTCACGATTGTGTTGAGTGTGGAGGTGTGCTTTAATATTTGAACTATAATTTGCAGTGGAGGCTTCTCCGTTAGGTTAATTGGTCAAGCACATCCTAAAAATATTTTACGAAACAACGGAAGGGATATTGAAATAAAATGTAAATCCTCTCACAACATTTTTGCCTATTGATGTTTTTCGTTTGCAAATCAGCAAATAGCTTTTGTGCACTAAATATCTCACACCTCACATCCGTTGTATTTTGAGATAAACTTTCGACCATTGATCAGCAAGCAATAATCTATTTTTGCGAACCTTACTCATCGAACAAAAGAAATTGAAACCTACCAAAAAATGCACATATTTTATAGGAAAATAAATAAAACCCAATACTTAATTCACCATGTATATTTACGCTATGTTGTATAACATTAAAATGTGCAATTGTAGAATGTATCTACGTCTTTTATCTGATCGTGTTACACAGGATATTTAAAAGGAAAAATAATCTGATTTAACAATCGTCAAAATAATATTTTCAGCGGTTAACATTTTCAAACACCCTGTTTAACATATAAAATCTTTCTCCTAACCTGTTTATACAATATACGTACTCTCCTCGATACACATATATATATGTTCAATTCATCTATAACATTATGTACACATTTTCTTTATAACAAAAAAATATAATTTGTACTAATCGAGAAAAATACCTCCGGCCTAGTTGTTCAATTAATTAATTAATGTAATTAATATAAAAATAATTTTATAATACAAAATATATGCATATTATATTATATTGGTATGTTGCACTTAGACTTTGTCCGAAGATATTTTTCCACCATTCATTCATAGATCTTCTACGAACAAAAAAACATAAAAATATGTTTCTCTTGTCATTTACCTTAATAACATTTTACAATCTAATTTACTTACACATTTAGAGAGAGAGATACAGAGATAAATAGAAGTAGCGTATAAAATCTTTTAAAGATAACTTGGTAATTTGATAAGCTTAATTACGGCTGGAATGCTGAAGAGACTGATTATGAATCGTTGCTTGCTTTAGAAACAAATATATCGCCAAAGATAATTTAATTTTATCCACAATAGCTCTAATAAGTTGGTTGGTTTAAAATTATGCGAGGACATTACAGTTAAAACATTTTTAATGTCCTCGGTAAAGACTTGTTTATACACCATTTTCCAATGTGTTGCTCAACAAATACCATCTTCCATATAATTTCCTTCTCATTTATTTATATTAATATGCGAAGTATAAAAACAATCAGCACAAGCCAATCTCTTCTTTTCTTAAATTGTTGTTGTACAAACTAATAGAAATTAGCAAGTTATCTTCTAAACAGATTATTCATTACCACAGTTTGAATTTGGTGTTCACTTCCTAACAGCATTGTCCATCTTATTTAAAGGAGTAAATCACACAATTATTTCAAATGATCGCGCTATGTTTACTACTATGCTCCAAAGCGGCCAAGACGTCTTGTTTTTGTCTGACGTAGAGTCGACCTTTCTTCCACGGATTCTGTAATTGAAGGGGCTTGAAATCGTCGCGAAGGCAGCGCTCTCTAGCGCCTATTACTGCAACCAAACAGAAATTCTTCAGTTTATCGGCTGTGTAAATAGGACCTTCTTTTCCCTTCAATACCACGGCCATATTTAGTTGCTTCACAACCAGATCAACAACTTGCCTTGCCGTCGTTTTGGGCGTTACGTGCAGCTTGAGACTTGTTCCGCTCGCCAAACCTGTCTCGTAGGCCGCGTATACTTGGAGAATTCCCGAAGTGTCTTTCGTCGAACTTGTACATTCGGTGGTGGTGGTGGTGGTCGCTCCATTGAAGGGTACTTTAAAGATGGGATCTTTCACGATATCGTCTCTAGCTAAAGTGGTCAAGGGTTTTAAATACGTTTTACAATCGTTGTCTAGAACGTTTTTTAAATTCGTCAAACTTTTAGAGAGACTCGTGTCCAAATTGGAATTCGGAGTAAACGTGGGTTCTAGGTGGAGATTCTTCGGCCTATACCTGAAAATAAACGTCAATTATTGGTTGGAATTGAACTTGATACTTTTGAGAAGAAGCTACTTTCATTTAAAATTTTTATGCAGACCCTGTGTAAGAATTACCTTTCTGATTTTGTGCTAACGTCAAGCAGGTGCTGTTTTACGTTCGTCATGCTTCTCGATGGCACCATTTTGGGTTTATGGCGTGACTTATGCGGCGTGCTCGTTCCTAACGGACCGCATTCACTATCCGAACTTAAACTATGCATGCTATCTGATGTATTCGTGGTATTGAGAGTATTTACACTTAATAAACTGCCGCTATACATTGGACGTATGCTAAGCAATGGACTGGAAGTGGCTGAGACGCTGGAAATTGTACTGGAGCGACATCTATGGGAGGAAGCGGAAGGTATCGCGAATAACATATCTTCGCTTCTGGACGGCGCCAACCTTTCATTGAAATCGCTATTGTAGCTATCGGAATTTTTCCTAGATTCATCGCTATACGCGCTCAAGTATTGAGACGCGGTTTCGTTGGTACTCAACTGTTGTTCGCTTTTGCTGAATTCGTTCATTAAGCATTGGTTTGGGGGCGGATTCGTAGCTCCAGGACCAGGCCAAGATCCTCTTCCGGGCGTGCTTTTGATGACTTTAGATTCTCTCGGAGGAATTTGAAGTAATCCACGTTTCGGACTTTGGTTACAGCATTCTTTATCTAATATATACTTCAGCGATATTCCCGATGTCAGCCTGTCTCTAGCGAACGTTATAACGTCCATAAGCCAGCGTATGCACTTCCAAATAGAATTTAGTTTAGTTTGGAATTCTTGTAGTTGAGCTAAACGTTCTTTCGCAACTGCTAATTCGCTATTCGAGAAAGCTTCTCTGTGAAGGTGATTAGCGGTCGCTGCATCTAACTCTAACAGACAGCTAAGTTTGGAATACTTTTGAATAATACTACTTTGGTACGTGTTCAAGTGTATCATCTCGAATACTTGTATCGGTAAACTTAAGAGGTCCCCGCGCTGGAGGAGTATTTCGCGTTGGCCAGGAACGGAACAGGAGAATTCTGCGCAGGGACATATTACGATGAAGCTCACTTCGTCCGTGAGATCTATTACTTCTGTATCGTATAGGCGATGCGTTACGGCATTTTCCATTGGAATGTCCATGTAGTTAAAAAGACGTTTGGCGGCACTAGTAACTAATTCCAGGAATGTTCTTTGTTGTTCGGTGGCAGTGTCCACGATATCAGGCAAATGTTGTCGTTTTAGATACTCCCACTCCTCCCTAAAAATATAAATAATATTGTTTAAATACGCAAAGTAATATTTGTGTTACAGGAAGATGTGTTGAAAGACATGAGTAAAGAGTCAACTTTTTTTGACATTAGCTACACCTATCTCCTTTAGTTTTTGGGATAATTGAGATAACTTGAAATACACCCGATTTGTTAAATGTTTTTCATGCTAGACGAGTGGTTCAAATTTTATTCAAATGAGTATTCAGTAGACATGGCAACACTTTGAATTGAAGAGGGTGTTATTTTTCTATGAAATTTGTATCCTGCGCAGCGGAAGATGTTGCGTAGAGCTTCCCACCGATTAATTTTTTGTTAAAAATTCTTTTTTTTCTCTCTAAATTGCTCATGAGAGAAATTAAGTATTTCCTTTTAAGTGAAGGATACATTTGTATTTCTTCCTTCGGTTTTCTTCTAATTTGCTTAAATTTTTATCTTCGTTATTTTATTCTTTAAATTAATTTAACAGAATTAACAACGTAGTTTTATCGTTGAATTTTCTCAACATTTCAATATTAATTAAACAAGGCGCATGAAATTAATCGATTATTATCTATTCGAAATTGTTTTACATCCTAGAAAATTCTTTTTGCAAAATTTCTCCTAAGTATCTTCAGCGAATTTTAAAAGCTAATTTCTATGCAAGAAGTAAGTCAAACAAATAATACCGTTACAGGAAGCATCCGAGAAATCACAAGGTGCAAACGGAAAATCATTGAAGAAATCCTTGGGAGGATTACAGAAAACGTGAAACAGCCGCCTAACTTAAATAGCATTTGCGGTTGATTGTTTAACTTTGTTGGAATGCTTCAGTCCAATTATTGCGCCCGATATTACATTTCTCCTAACTTAATTAAGAGGACTTAAGGATTTAGAGTTGACAACAAAAATATATTCCGTCTGCGACGAGCAACTGAAAGGATTTCTCATGCTACGACAAGTAAATTCCAATTTTATCAATTAATGCTAAGATTTTGTTTGATTGTTGAAATGTTATTTCAAGCAAAAGTAATATATTTCAAAAAATTGTTATATTTCTTTAATGAATTTTATTTGTTTAAATGATAAATATACCCGGAATTCAGTAAGAATTTCCAGCAAATTTTTCCGCTTATGCTGAAAACTTATAGTTGCTCTTTTAAATCAGGGTGTATTGTCAAATTCGCCAGCAGCAAATAACATAACCAACAACAGCAGCAGTAACAAGTAAAGTTGAATAAGAAATGATAAAACAGGCATTTAATTAAATGGTGATTCTTAATTCTTCCAAAGCTTTTAGTACATATGTTTTACGATTTTCGACTAAGAATTTCACGGAAAAAGTTGCCGCGTGTAGTTTTCTTATCAATTTATGCGCACCTTCTACGTGAATAAATTAAAAGAATAAGAAATACCGACTTACGCTGATACATGTGGATTATCCCTTATCTTACAGTGAGGCAGCATATTCGGATGTTTCGCAGGAACGACTACTTGTATGAGATCAACCGAACTTTGCATCTTCAAAAAAGTCAAATATAATCCTCTGCTTAGTTTCAGTCCGGAGGCTTGATGGTAATTGATTTGATCTTGTATGGAGGCCATAAGAATTTCTGATATGCTATTCTCGTCGCTGACAACGGTTTTCTTGAACACCTTGTTCATAGGCAGCCATCTCGAATTTAGCACCGACACGCTCTTCGGAGTTTTCACGTAGTTTACGGTACTTATGACGACCGTACCGTGGGAATCCCGGAGGGGTTTGTAGTAGAGCTGACCGAGGTCTTGTAGGCAGAGTGCGGATTGCATTTGGAGCGCCGCGCTGAGCAGTTTCGTCCTGAAATGGATTGCGGACGAAGAGTTCTTCTCCATGTCGGTGCGAAGGGATTTGGTGTCATCCCACGTGCACGCTACTTTCATCAACCAATGGTGATCGGAATGTATACAACTAGGGAAGTTTTCGTCTATCTCTATCACAGGCAGGAAGTCTTCATTAGTTACTAGCACCTTATCTTCATGATATAATATACAAGCTAAATAAATACCCCTGAAAGAATACATTTTATATAAATAACTGGTATAATTATTTAAATAAATTTTTGGTAAAGGGTTGCTGTATGATAATATCAAGGAATAATGAGCAAATTGCAAAATTCGATGATATTTATAATCTTCAACTGCTTGTGTCTTAATTTTTTCCGTAAGAAGTGTACATTCTACTTCTTATACGAGACTGAAACAAGAAAAAGATTGACAAACATTGGAACTTTTCCGGAGAGGAGGTATAAAACAGAAACTTTATTATCTTCTAGACATGAACATAAGAAATATAATAATAAATGGCACTACTTCGAAGAGAGTTTAAAAATAAATAATACGATATATGTATTTGGTATAAAAAAAAATCTGAGGATAATAAAATTAAATTAAAAAACATAACATGGGCTAGAAAAACTGTTCCGAAAAAAGATATAAATAGATTCGCTAAGGATCTGTATAATAATCATTTTGTGCTAAGGAAACGCGTCCTTAAGGAAGATGGTAAAAACGCCAGAACTAATATATCATGTGCTGTCGTAAGAAACGGTAAGCGCTACAACGAAACTGGGTCGATTCCATTAAAAGCACGTTGTGGAAGGCCGTAGATGGCGAGTACTGCGGAAAATGAGAGAATATACCGGTCTGTTCAAGGTTTACAGACTTGCAATGCCGAACACCTAGTCATTAGAGATGCTACAAATAATTGTGGGTATTTACTGTAAAATATGTTTTCTTTAATAAGAGGTAATTTTCACGGTCGTTACCAGAGTTGGGTTGGGGAGAGTCTGGTTGCCCAAGGATATCAGTGAAGTGTTTCAGCGTTCAGTATTCGATTACAAATTTCATCTATGCTAGATCAATACTAGAACAATAATGGTTATCGTGTTAACAATACCTTTTCAAATTTTTCTGGAATTTACTGGCAGCAGAAAACAATTGTTTGATTGTAGTTTTTTTGCGTTGTGTTCTTCGTTGTGGCCCCGGAGTTTCTAAGATTTCGCTACCAGGCCTGACTTGCCGAACATCGCTCATTAATTGCTCCAACTGGTAGAGGTTTCCTTCGAACCTGTTGAAATAAAATTACAATATATTTACATGTTTAAATTAATAAAAAGTTTTTTCGAAATAACTGAAAATGTTACAGTGAACATCTTGGTCGATACTCGTTGATTAATGCGTTCTCCTTAGCAATCATCGCTTAATTTCTTTTAAGTAGCTCTATCTTGCTGAAATATAGCCTCCACATTAACCTTCAAACGATTATTTCTAGTGATGTTGCAAACGAAAAGAATAATTGAAGATTTCTTGGTATAAATCAGTGGTTTACGATATGATTTCTCAACATTTTGGTGGAAATGATGTTTCCAGTTTGAAATATTTTGAGCATTTACATTTATACTTATGTAAAAAGGTGTTTTCATTGTACGTCTGAGTAAACTTCATTTCGTGCAGTGTATGGACCACTCCTATTAGTGTTATTAGCAAAACCTAGACACTTTGTTAGTTTAAGCGTACTAGGGCGCCAGGACCGCTGTCGCCTTGCGTAGCACGGCGTATCTCGTTCGAAGTTCGTAAATTGCGGTTTCTGTTGTAGTTGCGTCAATTGCTTATTTATAAAAAAACTCGAGAAAGTATCGTATCTATTGCTCTAAAGACGCATGTGACTGAGTACGTAATAAAAATGATAATTATGAAAATAAAATCATGTTAGACGTGAGGAGAATAAACTCAGCTGAAGAAAAAACGTATAGAAGTTCTTTCTTCAGATGGTTTGAGATGGTTGACTAAAGCACGGGGTGATACTTTGAAATCTTTGTGATCATCATTCATTGTTTAGGTTGGTCAGTATTAGTCCAGGTACTTGAATTTGAACAATTTCTCTGTACAATCCCCATAAGAACTTTCATTTCCACTCAAGGAGGTTAGTAGCCTGTATAAAGGCGTTCAAAACTAGATCCTCTCCGAAATGTTTCTGCCTAAGTAATTTCTGTTCCTCACACGTGCAGCGCAAACTCATTACTTCTTGTTGTTCGTATCTTACACACCAGGGTTCACTTACTCAACCCATCTTATATAGATGCTCTTTCAGAAGACAGTGTCCAGTTGTCAATTGGGTAATGGTCTTGACTTCTTTTTTGCTGCGTCTAATAAGGTCAGGAGAGACCTTCAGTTAAGTTTCATTTCTTGATTTAACCAAGATCTATCTGCCAATCTATCGGAGTCCTTTGTAATTCCATGACATATTTTGTTATTGGTTTAGGAACATTGTACAATACTATTGTCAATGCATTACCACAACACGCTGTATAGAATCATCAAAAGTTAAAAAATTACTGCAAAATATGTTTGCTTGCGAAATACGTGCAGCTTACGATGTTATACTTTATTTAATGCATCATTTATGGTAGAAGTATGGGCAAAGAATGAAATTTGAAATAAATATAGCAAATTTCTGATGATCAGCGAAAGCAGCTACTTCTTTTCTATGTTCTTGCACATTTATAATTATCCGCATTTCCTTGTAAGAATCTTACTTGTCTTTCCTTTCCTTTTGTACCTTTATGTAATTTCTGTTGTATGATAAAAGTAGCCGTTAATTATCGCAATAATAGCAATAAAATTTGTTGATTGTAACAGATTAATTCTTTAGCATGTGTAGTTCTTTATTAAAAAAAGCAAACATATCCTATTTAACAAATGTGTTCTTTACTAAAACGATACGCATATTCCGACTTTTTATTAATTAATTCGAGAGCGCTCGGAGCATGCTCGGAGCGAGAGCTATATGCTCCATTGGAAAACTTAGAGCAATAATTTCTATCGCTCTGACTAGTGAAGTAAGAGTCGGTCTAAAGCAATACGGCCGACTAACAACAGTTGATGTTCACGAATATAACAAAGGCAATTATAACCGATGCACTTAGCAACTCTCAATGAAACATGATATGTAAAATCGCTCCGTGCAGGAGTTGTATGCTCCATTGGCGCTGCTCGATTCAGAATTGTCGAACTACAATTGCAAGCTCCGAGTGCGGTCCAAAATGAAATATGTGAAGCACGGGATTCCGCCATAAACTCGAGGACAATTTACAGTTTATTATTTTGTGTCGAAGCAACATAAGAAATCGAAGTATAAACGTATCTATCTAAAATTGCGGAACTTCTTTTAATTGAAAAATTTAATTCCATCCGCGGTGTTTCCATTGAAATAAGTAATTTGGTATAATTGGAAGTAAAGCTGACATTTTCCGATTTACTCGAGTCAACCCGTAGTGCTTCTGACAGGTACAGTATGCTCGACGTTACAGTTCACGTTCGCACATTCGTCCACAATGAATATTTACGCGTCTTCCTGCTCTGTTTTGATATCGCCCTCTATAATACGTTGTAATTTGCATAGCAAATTGCGCGAATGAAATTCGTGCGGTGTGTATACCTAATTGAATATTTCACTGAAACGTAATGCAATTAAAGTTCGCTTTTCAAATTACATTCTAAATGCAATTTATTTACCACTTTATAATTATCTTCTGCATGTAATATTGAAAATTTACATGAAACTACGTAATGGTGATAAACGAAAACCTTTTCAGAAATTAAAGCAGACAAGCATATTGGATTGATGTTGAATAGTGGAATGGAATTAACGGGAAAGAGCAACGTTAAAAAGGCTATTTCAGGATAGACTTAAATAGCTTTTTATGTTTTTGATGAGTCCGGTCGTGTAATTACTCCGGAACTGTAAATGCAAATTTTTATAAGTGGATTAAATTTGTTGTATTTTCTATGAGCAGTTTAGATCAACTGGGTGATAGATTGGTAGCGAATTTTGGAATTTCTAAGTACATTTAGCCAATTTAGTTTGATCAATATAAAATTAAACACATTTATTATTGGGTTTAATAAACAAAAAAAATACATTTTGTAGGTATGACTATTGCAGATAAATAACGTAAAATATACGAAAAACATCGATTTTCTTACGGATGTAATTAAACCGAATTAATTAAATTCCTCCAATCCGAACAATGTAAAAATTTATCGGTTACAATGTTATTGTTTAGCATGAGGTATTGTTTACAGCTTCCCTACTTTATGGCCCGCAGAATGAAATATGTCGGATACAAAGCGGCTACGTACTATTGTAACAATTTTCTCAGAATTAACGAAGAATTTTTTGTTTACAGTATTAACACTGTAGAAGAAGAATCTGTTTGGTTGTCATTTTTAAATGTAAGACTCGCCTTAAACGGTAAGTAGATACTTGAGCTCATTTTGAATCGCTACTTTAAAAGAGGTTGTTTTGTTTACTGTTGCCGCGGTAACCAAACAATACCGACACCAGAAACCATGTGAACGCATTGTTCGAATTGCTGGACTCGCTTGTAATTGTAAATATTTCTTTTACCTTTAAATTTATGCATGCGTTAAGGACATAAATTTCCTATACGGTGGATACGGAAAAATGTACGGTGCTATCTATTTAAAAAAATTCGCAAAAAAAAACGTTTCTGGTGTTTAAATTTGGCAATGTTCGGTGTTTAATACTAAACATGCTGTATATTTCGAATGCGTTCGAATACAATTTATACGTTTTTTTTTTTTGCTTTTTTTTGGATAGTTTAAATTCCGATAGTGTTGGTATTACATTACACGTTGAATTGAAGATGGACGAAAAATTTATTCTGCTTACTTCAATTGATTGGAATGCGTATACGTATATTTATCGGAAATTGATAATAGAATGGAATAGAATTGCCGATAATAATTATAGCCTATCATATGCCGAAAATAAATTTTACCATAAAATCGGAGCGCATTATTTACCTAATATGCAATTGGCTTAAGCTAATGCATTGATTACGGTTTCAAATAAAATATTTTCTTGTGTAACGTAAAATCAAGTTGTTAAATTTTTTGTAAATAATGCGGGGAATTATTATTACGTCAATAATTTTTTTCCAAGAAAATAGTTCATTAATACCACTAAATACCAATACAGCAGCGCTGTGTAGTATTTATAGAAAATAAGGCTTCATAGTTTAAATTTTATAGATTTCTATGCGGTTGTAAGTACGTAATATACTCAGCAGGTTCTTCGGGTTACAAATGGTAATTAGCAATTCTAAAATGCCACGTAAAAAAAATCTATTTTTAACTGGAAATTAAAACTAATATACTTGAAAGCAGCATTTCCTAATTGAAATGCCGGTCATTACCAGGGGAATATATTTAATTACGGAATTACTAAATTCTAATAAAAATTAGAGGGTTATAAAGCGGCTACTTCATGGCATAAAAAGCCCGATACAGCTTCTTGATTTTAAACCAAAAATCTACACGCAAAATAATGTGGACATATGTGGGGATGGGACAAGACATCCTTTAAAGAATTTAAGTTTCCGGATTGAAGCTGTGTCGTTCTGCCGACGTTTCGCCCTCAGTTGCATGGAGCTTCTTCTGGGCTGCTGCGTATTGTGTCGCTGCTGTCACAGCACAAAAGAAGCTCCATGCAACTGAGAGCGGAAGTCTGCAATAACATTCATGTACCGACCAATCGGTTTGTTTTTAGTACATTCATTGGTTTTAACCCAAATACAGCAATCCTATAAATATAGTAATATCGTATATATTTAAAGGCAATTACTTTTAATGTCAAAACAAATGATCTGCTTAAGCTCAGAAGGTGAAATAATGTGCGAAAACCCATTGATAAATCAGCAATAGCAACGACACGATGTCGATACGTCGGTAAGTGAGAAAGGATTGTACATTCTCATTGGCGGATATTCTTTTTTTTTTGAAAAAAATTGTGTTATAAAACATAAAAAATATATTTAGGAAAATGATGCACGATTTATAAATTTTTTTAAATTTTTTCTTATAAGAGCAATTTGATAAGATTAATCGTAATTGTCGGACACGCTGTATAATGTTTCCGAAGAATTTATTGCATTTCTAATCCTATTCTGTATGTTCTATTTAAGATAGTAAAGTTGCCAGCTACTTCCGGTATTACCAGAAGTCTTGGATAATTAAAATGCAGGTTTTAGTAATGGGAGAATTAATTTATCGAAATGAATTACTTAATTTCTGTGGTCTGTACGTCCGGGAATGTACCCTAGACACTTTTTCGGCAGTTTAAACTAATCTCAAATTGTGACGTTTCAATATGGAGCCAGCGTATATTGAAATCTTCCAACCTACTCCTCCTTTCACTTCGAAATTAACGTTGAATTTAATTACTAGACTGCGAAAATTATAAACGTCCCTTGATTCCTTTGTTCGCGATCATGGTTAATTAGGATACCTTTCGAATATTATTTCCAGATTAAATTACAATCAACTTTCCCTATTCTAAAAATAGATTAATCTTAGAAGACAATAAAAATGCCGTGAGGGTTCTCAACTAAAAGACCACTTTATTAAGAAAAATAGTTAATTTACCATATTACCACAATGCTAATGAATTTATTCCGTAAATTGTAATATTTCATTAAAATTTGAGAAGAATATAGCCAAAAGACCCGATCTACCATCATCGTTGCTGTAGTAAGATAATATTATCTCCAAACACCCTCAACCATCTAGATAATTGGTTATAATAGGAACTGGAGACCCCGAGTAAGAAGGCAAGAAGCTGGCCGAACGCATTATATGTAAATTTTTTCCGCTATCCTTATGCGTAGCTTTTCCTTTTTATCTTCGAATGAAATTCAGAAATTATATTTTTATTGGCACTTAGCTGAGAACAACTTACTCGTTTATTCGACGGCAAACTTGCCTACGGTGAAGTAGTTCGCGGAGGTTGTGATTACGACAAAAATTGCCGTCGGAGAACGTCGTAAATCCGACATGTTTCTACATTCATCCGACATAAAGAAATGCGTACTAATGTTAGATTAATGGGGCGCTTTTATTTGATTTATTAACTTTTGTAAACGAACCATAAATGCATAACACGTATCAATTTCAGATTTTTCAGACTTATCTCATATTTCTTTTCGTTAAAAGGATGTAAGTTTATTTGTGGTCGAGGGAAGATCTCTCCCTTCACGTTCACATTTTGACACGGAGTAACGCTCTTTATTCCCCGGGGAAGGCGCGACATGAAGAGCAAGAAAATTGTCTTGTCATACCTAGGTTCCTTGTTGTCTACTTCTCGCCAACTAGATGGCACTACGGATTCAGGTGTGGACGACACGTACGTTCCATATCCCTTAAGGTTTCCACAGGAAGCTCTGAAGAAGTATCTCCTACCTTGAGTCAATTCGATTACGCAGTTGGCGTTGTTCATGTCGAATATTTCCTTTTCGCCGGATATATGTGCGAAGTCGGCCCTCGTTGACCATTGAACTGTCAACAAATTAGTTACACATTTAAACTATTTATTGATCATCAACATTATTGCTCCTACTAATCGCTTAATTTTTTAAGAATGCATCCAACTGAATTGTTATCTGGTTTAGTTTTAAAGATAATTAAGATAATTCGAGATTTTTGCGAAATGCCGAAATTTTTTTAACGCCCGATATCTTAGGCGCTTTACATGCCAGAACGGTGATTCATTCGAGTGAGCACTTCTTGGTGTCTTCAATGTGTCGATGTTTTTTTTATATTATTTAGGTCCCACAAGAAAAAGGTAATTGAAATCGCTGCCAGGTTATTTACTTTACGGTCCACTCTATAATTTAGCTGTAGCCTTTTTCTGTGGTATTTTTATTGTGTTATTAAAAAGATTAATGCAGGCACGTTTTTGTAGCGAAAAGTTCCTTGAATCAATACTTTCAAGTTGCCTTTTTTAATTTTTAATTGTTTTCAAGTACTTTAAACGCATTTTATAATTCCTATTATTGAACATCTGATATGTTGACAGCAAATTTTTACCTTTAAATTTAGTGGTGATTGCAGAATCACTAGTAGTTGGTTCTTGGAGTCTTAACGCTACGGAATTGCACCCGGTTATGTCCAACGCTACAATAGAAGGTTGATCCGGTGGTCGGGCTTGAGTAAAACCCAATACAAGCTTTTTAAGCGTCTTCGCCCTACGATCCCATACAATCGCCTGTTTTTCATTGTCACCTCCAGCGCATCCTGCAATTTGAAACCAGATAATTAGTAAGTTGTTTCAATTGAGCAGCGACGTTGTATGTCGAACCTGTCATCGCTGAAGCTGGATAAGCTGTACCGATGAAGCTGGAAAATGAAGCTCTGCTGTTGATCGGAATGCTGCAGGATTCTTCGATGTACCCGAATTCCTGAAGTCTCATTTCCGCCTCTCCAAGCAGTTGGGATAAGTGGGTTCCTAGCTTTTCACTACTGCCAACTGAAATAAAAGAGTTAAATTAATAATACTTTTAACTTGAGCAAATTGGTAAAATAGTTTGATGATTTGGTATTAATTTATATTTTATTCTTCAACTAGACACTTGCTTTGCTAAAATGGAACACCCTGTATATTATTACCCATTTGGTTTATTCATATAGAAATAAACCATTATTTATATTTTATTATTATTTATATTTTAAACATTTTAACCAAATTTAATTAATTGAACCCTAAGATTTGCTTTTAACAACATGGAAAACATTATTCTGAATTTTTTAGAAAGGTCCCAGAAATAATACATCCAGTTGCATTGATCGGTGCCTTTCTTTTTTTCTGTTGATGCTGTGTTAATATCTTTATTCAAATAAAAGACAGAATTTTTGTGGGATAAGGATCCTTTCTTTTATTCACAACTCTCAATTTACTATAATTAAATTTAAGAGAAAAAAAACCCTTGAAGATTTAATAAACTCAAGACTGTTTCTCCATAAAACACATGTAAATAAATATAAAAAAGGAAATAATAATATTATAAGAAGAACCACAAATAAAGTTCTCCACTTTCCGGGCGCTTCACAAAATTAACACAGACAGACTCGTATTGTGTCGACTCTTGGGGAAACCAGCAGGCAACACGAACCCGTTCTCATGAGACGAATAAACACGAGTCTCTGCTAATTTCGTGAAGCCCACGGAAAGTGGCGAACTTTAACCACAAAGAATGTGATGGAGAAAATTCCGGAACGTAATAGAATGTAAAGTTTGTTTTAATTCAAAAGCATCATATCCAACGAAAAAGAATTTGCTTAATTCCTCTCTAAAGAATGATTCCAAGGAAAACATCCACTTAGCGTTCTGTGGTAAATTAAAGGGCGGAATAGATACAGGTGACCCCTACGCTGGCTTAAAAGCTAGATCCTTTTACCAGAATCAGCGTAGTAAGATAAAATTTCCTGAAAATGGATATCTGCATGTATTTACTGGTGGAAACATGCATTTTTTTATTATTCTCTGCATGTTCCTCGATTCCTTATGTAACTGAAGGCAACTTCCATTAAAAACTAAACTACGACGCTTATTCGTCCGACAAGAATAAATCCAACGTCGGAGTGCTTCCCCAGAGGAAAACGGGGAAATGTAAAACTTCTCCTTAACACAACACCCCAAGAGATGCTTGCGTAGAAGTAGTATAATCTATAACGTAACTTTTATTGCCGCCAACTCCCTAAAACGCCCGTCCAGAAAAGCGGAAAAACGCCATAGAAAGCGAAAACAAGAAAGAAGTAGAATTGAACGTGTACGTTAATCTGTGCACGTCACGGAGCAACACCTCATAAATCGGAAACGAGGTACTGCGCACTCCGTCTATTAGAACGGCGGTAAATGTGAAACATGCGAATAGCGTGTTATTCCGCGAATAAATTAAAAACATTACAGGCATTAAATGTTCTGTGAATTAACGTTGAACGCGCGTAATTGAATTTTCGCTTTCACTTTGTAGATAGCAGAGAAAGGATTGATGATGTGAAGCAGTAAGATTATAAAGCATCGCGTAAACTAGGTTGTCGTGAGAAAGGAACAAAGAAAATCATATAATTCGACACATACGAAGGAGAAAAGAAAATTACTACGATTATTAACCTTTCACTTAGATCTCTGGATTACTTTACAATTGTTTTCCTGAGAAATTTTCACACGCTTTCCTATTATTAAAATTATATAGAAACCATGAAAAGAAGAAATATCTCCAATATTAGTGTTTGTAAATCGAGGCAATTGCTCCCTTTATTTCGCTTGTGGTAAAGTTTACCGCGAGTAATAATTCTCTACGCCAACTTTATTTTAGAAATAAGAATCCCTAATATGCAGATGCGATACTTTCAACCGACGTTGACGGTTCCGAAGCCATCTCTGTAATAAGACGATATTCCTCGGAAAATGGGTAGCAAATTTCCATAACAAAGAGCTTAACGCAGTCATCTTTTGCTTGGCTTCGTCACTACATAAAAAAATCGTTGCGACGCAAGTTAATAAATATCCTCCGGCATCTCTCAGCTTTACGGGCGAACTAATAAAAGGAAAATAATCTCGATAAATATTTCTAAATGGCTTTTTGTTTCAGATTACAAGATTAGCGGCGCGGCAAATAAGGGATTGTTTGATAGGATTTTGTAGAATTTTAGACTTTGCTTCTTCTTCAAAAAGATTTTACACCAAGATAAAAGGATTTTCCGGTAAGGTAAGAATAAAATTAATTATGAATGAATTCAAGCAGATGGGAATTGGTGTAATGGTGAGAGACACAAAAAGGGGAACATTTCGTTGTTCATAACTATCTCTTTCTAGCGTGTATACGACTCACGCGGAAATTCTACCGAATTTGTAAAAGTTGGAACTCGATTTTTGTATCCGGAGCAAATTCAATTACAGCACAGAGCTGTACCGACGAGCCGTAATACGGCGAAACGCACACCTACACGTGGTGGATGTTGGTAGCTTGTTTCATTACTGTTAATTGCCGTTGGTGTGATGCGTCTAGTCGAAGCCTGCTACCCTTGTAGAACTGCTAGAGTGTCTTTCTCATTCGTACAAATTATTAGAGCTTGACAAGATTTTGGAAGAATTTGTACCCATCAATGTAACTTACGTAATTTTTCAAAAATATCACCCAACTTTGGTAATAATAAAATAATAAATAAACTAGCATTGATGAAATGTTAGTTTTCAATTACAAACAACGCCGGCACGTTTAAATTATACGAACGCAGATTTTATTTACGTTTGTTTATTATTTGTGGAGAATACAATAAAGTGACATCAAGGTCGCATAATACGGAATATTGTAAATTTCGTATCTGCCAAGGCAAGGCTGCAAAGGCATAAACTTGTTGATGATGCAATCCTCCTTAGTAGCTAAGGGAGTATAATACACTCGATTATTTATTGTGCTCCACATAAGAAAATCCAAGACTAGCAAATCCGGCGACCAAGGTGGCCATAAAAAAGGTTTATCGTTAGCTACCCACGGATCATAAAACACTTCTTGTAAAAAATTTATAACCAAGCAACTGCTGTAATGAAATGCGTCGTCAGATTGGTCTAACCTCGACAAGCGACAAGTTCTCTAAATAGATATTTTCAAAAATTTGTAAAATATTCAAGTAACTATCAGCTACAAAGAAGCAACGTGCATATCTTATGGTAGGCCATATATGTATACAGATGAACGATTATCCTTCATTTTCGCCCACTTCCAGTGTGCTTGGCCTACAAGATTAAAGCGGCGTCCTTCTAACCAACACCACTGTATTGCCGACTGAGACTGATAGATTATGCATAAAAGCTAGAAAAAATTATTTTACACATAGAAATTAGTGTGCTTATTATAACCGTTGATTAACCAAGAAAGTTCAAGCCAAATTATATCTTACTTTTTACGATAAAGCACATGATTAAAACAGTAGCTTGGAAGAAATTGGATCGAATAATTTAATTTTTTATATACTTACGCACGTAGTCTTATATTTGATAAATTTTTCGATTATTAAAGATTTCTCGTAAATAGAGCAGCGAGTTTGCATATTCCCTTAGGCGTTAAAGCAGGAACGCTTTTCGCGAGAACGCTGCCAAATTTTAGAACAGTAGGTAGGGTAAACATACACATATAAGCACAATACGTGCGAAAACTTTCTACGGAATAACGCTTTCAAGGTGGTGAGAGTCATTGTTTATTCAAGGGCTTTGTTGTATTTATGAATATCTCCTTGAAGGATCTACGTATATGTTTTTGTCCAGCCACTTTATGGAAGTCTCATCTGCATATTATATTGTCGTTCCAAATAAATTTAATTTAAATTATTCCTCTTCCGAATTCCATTTTTGATTCGTTTATCAAATGCGCATATTCAAGAAGCAACACCGCCTTTAGTAATCATATGTTCGTCACATCTTTAGAAAAAATTACTCGTAATAAAATGAAATATTTCAAGCCTGGGTAAAAACAGGCAAATATACTTTTGTTAAAATTATTTTTACGTCATGAACTTGAGTGAAAAAGGAAATAAAAAGATGTTTAATAAAAAAGCCGCCTTGGATCCTAAAACTGGAAAGTGCGACACAGTCACAACGTTTCTAATTGGGACATTACGACATTTCAGAAGTTTATTCGTTTGCGCGGACTTTTTATCGCTTTTTATTCAATTTCGAACTATACAACCGAAGTTCGTAACTTGGTAAAATATTCCCGGGTTTTCATGTATTTTTTAATGAAACATGTGAAGAGCTTAGCGAAGATTATACATTATTAATCGTTCGGGCGAATAATAAAGGAACAAGTCGGTTTTTGAATGGTTGAACGGTTAACTTTCAAAATTGCGAGAATTAAGTTACTTAGGTTTCAAGCATGGAACTATAGAAAATCGTGTTCGTCCTGGAGCATTTAGGAAAACAACAAAAGCTGAAGATTTGAGAATTGTATTATTAAGCAAACGCAATAGAAAATTAACAGCGCCACAAATAGCAGCCGAAGGCAATCGCGGCCGTGAAGAACAAGTTTCGGCGAGTGCGGTAAAACGTCGATTTCAACAAGCGGACCTTCATGGACGCATTGCCATTCGAAAACCCTTATTACGTCGGGGCAACAGAGCAAAACGGCTACAGTGGACCCGTTCTCATCTAGATTGGTCGTTAGATGATTGGAAACACGTGCTTTGGAGTGACGTGTCAAAGTTTGAGGTTTTTGGGCAAAATCGACGAGTTTATGTCCGAAGATCTAAAACCCAAAAGTGATCCCTAACTGCATTGTGCCTACAGTGAAGCAAGGGCGTAGTTCTGTGTTAGTGTGGGGATGTTTCTCCTTTGCTGGGACGGGAGATCTATGCAGAGTGTAATGAGGAAGGAAAATTATTTTGCAATACTCCAGAATCATGCAGTGCCATCAGGATTGTGTATAATAGGCCGTAACTTTACATACATGCATGACAACGACCCAAAACACACTGCGTTGGTGTAGAAGAACTATCTAAAGGAGCAAGAAGAACAGCACACCCTGAAAGTAATGACATGGCCCCCACAAAGCCCAGATTTGAACCCTACAGAGTTGTTGTGGGATGAACTGGACAAGAGGATCCGAAAAATATGCCCAACTTCACAAGAACATTTACGGAATATTCCGCAACATGAATGGATTGATATTCCACGATCCGTTTTAACAAAACTTATCGAAGGAATGCCTAGAATAGTTCCAGTGGTGATTAACAGCAAAGGAGGTTTTTTCGATGAAAAAAAGAATATAATGTTCAGTATGTTATATTAGGCCAGAATAACTTTTTATTTATTTATTTTTGTCTTTTTTACCTGTACATACAATAAAATTGCATTTTGTTTTTAGTTTCGTTTGTTTCTGTAACCTTTTCATGTTTTTTACCAACCGACCGAACTTCTCTGAACGGCAGTGTACATACATTAATTGTAGTATTCAGTACCATTAATTTTTTTTAAGAATAAATATATTTGCTTTAGAATCATCCAAAATTTACCTCTCATGCTTGAAGCACACCAACTGAATAGACGGAGCTTTTCTTAAATATTATTGTTTTCTATACCATAAGTATAAATAAATCCTTCGCGTATTTTTTAACTGTTCTAACGCTACTATTTTTAAGTGCAAAGTTCATTTATGCGCTAGACAATACTGTAACAAAACATTTCAGCCAATTACTTTTAATTTTTGTTTTTAACTAGTTAGTTTAACTATTCGCTTCCCGTCCGAATGGTAGAAGCAATAGAAATTCCTAACCAAAAGTGATTCAATACGAATATCAATCTAATACTTACAATGATTTCCTTCTCTTGCACCAAACTGAATGAGCATTTTCACCATTGACTTATTATTACTCAGTACGGCAACATCCAATGGGGATAATTTGTCGCTGTTTAAACTGGAACAAAAGCAAATAAATCCACATTACAAAGCGCAATATGAAGAAAGAAAAAGAACATAAAGTTAAACTAATTTAATAATATTTAGATAAGGATTCTGTACATTAAAGCAAGATTTACACCTCATTTAAAACCAATTCGGAACTCAGAAGCGCGAAGATGAAAGTGGCCCGACCTTAAAAAGTGCAGTCACCGTCTTAGGTTATTTGTCACGGTCCACTTTCACATACTATTTATGTTTTATTATCTTGCTCGCAGTAAGGAAGTGCCTGCTGAGTTCACGTCGTTATGTTGTTTGAGCTAATACTCATAATTTACGTACACGCAGACATGTAATTACGTAAGTTACAATTTTGAAACAACGAACTTACATAGAGTAGGTACTAACTACGCGTAACATATTTACATATCTAGGTTAATAAATTTATGTAACACGTTCTTCTACTTCGGTCCTTAGTTCTCAGTTATCTTAGCTATTTTGTTGTAACAAGCGAGTGCAATTACCAAAGGAGAAGATATGAAAGTTTGTATAAATTGTATATTCATATTCTGCAAACTTTTAATATTTTAATAGGCAGATTTATACGACGCACAATATACATACTTCGAAAATTAAAAAAAAAATTTTGCTCTCTGAAGTATCTAAACAATTTAGAGAATTAAAATCGGTGTAAACAAACGGGTTAAGGTGCCATAGATGTTAGGAAGTGGATGCTGTTAGATGGCTTTCTCTTTCTGATTGGAAGAAAGCTTAATAATAAGCTTAACGCAAAGGAAACAAAAGCGAAACCCAATTGTTAAAATGCTGCGATTATGATTATCTTAGTTTTAAACAATAGATATCGACCTTGCTAAATTAACCTCATTCATAAACGGTGTCACAAGAATTTTCTCACACCATCACAAGAAATGCACATTTCAATAGACGCGAATAACGCAATATTAAGCATACAAAACGAATTTTCGAACGTATTTCCTTCCAGTAAACCAACGTTTTTTGCTCAGTACAAACAACTAAAATTGCGAACGTTTTATCTTGTGGATCAGGCTGGAGAAACCTTGGACCTGAAACGAATTGAGCAATTGCGGAAGTTTATAAATAATAAAATAGCGACAATGCGCAAATTTGTTTAGGCACGCTAACAATTTCAACGTCTCCACCTTGCACATGGGTGGAAGATAATTTCTTCCCTGAGTAATTTAGAGAATATGTTTTCAAATTAAATTAATTGAGGAAGAGACCATTGTGCCACCACTTTCTCTAGCTGTACTAGATGGTTTGACGATCAAAAGCCTTTGATAGATCCATAAACATACACACAGTGAATTTTTTCCTATAAGGCTTTAAATTCTGTTGTACATCATTTTTTCAAACATGTTTGAGATATTAGAAACTAGAGATATTGGCCTATATTATACGTAATAAAACGTATAGGCTCCGCTCGTGAGTCCATCAAGGTACGGAAGAAAAAATAGAATGAACGGTAACGAGTTTAAAACCCATCCGCGCTCGAAATCGGAAGAAAGACCAATTCCTCCCATTTACGGTAGCGTCGTTTTCTTTACTTATTGCAGCATTTTCTGTAACCGCTTTTCCTTTTGAACATAATTTCAGCTTTCTTCTCAGAAGCATCTGTTACAAACTATACTAACCCTTGCAACTGCTCAAATATTTACCGGCCAGAGAACTACAATGAGCTTTATGAATTTGCATTAAGTAGATAAGCATTTGCAGTTTATTGTCAGTGCAAAGTTCCACGAAGTGTAATACCATATGCCTCTAATGGACTGGAGAAAATATAAAGGAAGATACGTAATTGTACTTTCATGAAGAATGTTCGGAACTGCAACAGCCTGTTTGAGCTAGTCCGATTATATTCGTTATATTCTAAATTTATGAAATATGAAAGTCTTTTGAAGCTAACTGCGCAGATGCTGATATACCTTGTTCCATTTTGCCGCTTAGGTTGGACATCCTTTCATAAAATATTTGTAATTACATAAACGGCATCGGAATGTTGACTAAGTGAGGATATAAGAAGAAAGCGATAAAGTCGAGTAACTATCGTAAAAATAATATAAAATTGATTGATCAGTTTCGATGGAAACGTATGAAACAAGAACATAGAAATTCTAGGAACTGATGCTAGCAACAGAAACAAAATTTATTTAAAAGTTAAGTAAACAGAAAATAATGTCTTCCAGCTTAGCAATATTTTTGTATTAAATAAAGAAAATATTAATTGAATCGTTTTTGTTAAAATTTAATTGTTTTTTTTTTGTTTTTGAAGCAATGCGACATCTTTTTTCAAATGAACCACCAATTCTATCATTTTTTAGCAATTACATCGGTAAAAGTAATTAATTTTTATTTAATTATTCACACATAAAATATCGAGAAAACTATAATAGACTGCTTGAGAGTGTAGATATTGTGAGTTTAGTTAAAAATCGCACATTCACCGAACCCTTTGTAGGTACATACGTTCTTATTTAATTCGCTTAAGCAACCTTGGCCAATTTTTCTACAATACGTAAACAATCAGAGACTATTTTTAAATCAATGATAAAAAAACCGTTTTATCAGGAAATGTGAGTAAAATATTTCCTTTGCAGTTCATTGAAAAGCTATTGATAAGATAAGGCGGTTGTCATAAAAAAAGTAAACCCATAAATAAACTTTATCTAAAATTTTTCGTTTCGCAGAGTGCAATATAGGAAAATAAAAGCCTTCCGCGAAATCACATACTACGCCTTATTCGCGTTTCCAAAGTAAAATTAATTGAAGCCTTTCAAACGACGTACATAATAGGAAGAGATTCTATTATTCCGTGATTATTTTCAGCCGCAATTTGATACATGATGAAGTAAAATGATTACCCGTCGTGTAGCAGCGTTCGCAATGTTATTTATTAGAGCGTTGAATAGATGGAAACAAAGTATTGTAGTTTGTTTGTTGTCCATCGTACACTTTTCCTTTTACAAATGCAATAAGAACATTGTAATAACAAATGCAAGCGGAATGAAATGAATCATATTCGTTAGTTTTCACTTTTACCCATTAACGTATGCGTTGCATGTGAGTTCGTCTAAAATGCACATAAAAGATTGTTTACCATTAACAACGTTAGAAAACAGCAATTTGTTTAAATTAATTCTTTTAATTAATTTTTCTTAATTAGAAATTTGTTTTACTTATGTATTTATAAATCAATCTTTATATCTAGATTGCTCAATCCTCTTCGGTGCTTTAAATATTCTTCCCTTCAATTTTTTTCTCAATTATCAAATATTTTCAAATTGTTTTAACTCAGTCCAAGAACTGCTCGTGGGATGACTTGGGGAACAGTACCCAGTTTATATCGCTGCTTTCTAAACGGCAGGTATATGTCTCTTGGCACTAGAGGCGCCCAGAAAAGGTCGTTTCGAAATGTTGAGGCAACAGCGACGCATGAAAAAATTAAAATACTCTCAGGACCACGCTGATGACGCTAGGTAGGCAGAAACATGTCCGTGGGTAGTGTATTTTTTCTCTCCTTGTTTTTTGTTTTTTTAGTGTTTTTAGTATTATTTTTTTGTCATTGTTTTAACTCTGTTTTATAGCTTAAATGTTCTTTAAATTTATTTTTAACATTGTTTTGCTGTCAAATAGTTCTTCAGTCTGTTTTCGTTTGTTTATCTGTCTCCAGGATAGCAATTCAAGGACTTTCGTATTTAAATGTTTTGATACACTAGATGCCATTGTAAATTTTGATAACTTAGCTCCAATATTCACGACAAGTTACATGTTTTTATGAGTTTTTTGACAAAAATTCTTATTATAAAGTTACTTCTTGAAAATAGCGATGCTGAGGACTATAAAACTGAACGTTCAATGCGTAATTTATATATAATAATAAATGAGCAGACGTAGTACACAGTAGAGTATGTATAACCAACTATTTTCGTTAGTGAGCACATTAATCGTAGTCTGGTGGACATTAAGGTAATTTATAGACGACATACACTGTAAATGGACCTCGGGTATTGACAAGTTGTTTACTGTTACATATATTATTGGTTTTCGCGTAAAATAATAACAAAAGCACAATTAGGGCAAACAAAAAACGATGTTTCACTCGATTTTCTAATCAGCGTCGAAAAATATGCTGAACTTTCGAAAATAATCAAAACAGGGCTCGTATGAAAAGCTGAAACTTACCTATTAACATCCACGTCCGTAGATTCGAGTATTGTCCGTGCTTTCTCTAAGTGTCCATGTTCTATTGCCGCGAAGAGAGCTAGAACCAACACATTTTTTTGATTAACAAAGTTAAAAAACTACTCGCATGTTGTTGGCTGAGTGCTCGTTAAAAACTGCGCTACAGTCCATTAATTATAATCGATTTAGTGAAAACTGACTGGACAGTTGTTAATTAATTGTTACTAATGAGAGAAGATGGAAATTAATTAGAATAGAGAAAGAATTAGTTTAGTTGAAATTAATTGCAAATTGCGTACAAACAATTAATCTTCAGTTAAGTGCCAACAACGAGTAAATTAATTCAATGCGCTGGCATAAACAAACCTTAAAGTTGAAGCGTCTTGTTAAAAAAAAGAGCGGGCTATATGCTTCGTCCTTGCAGATACATTTTATATGAATAGACGTATTTTTCTCACCGTGTAAATGGATGTTAATCCTCTCCATTTTCTCTAATTTCTGTCTCATTAATTTGGCTTGCTTTTTACTGGCTTTTTGTCCAGGCAGCGGTAAGGTCGGGCTTAATGGCAAATTAGACACTTCCATACCTTTCTCATTAAAAGCAGCGGGGAGTTCTATTTAAAATGAAAGAGAAAAGAAAAACGTAAACATAAATAAATTATACAATAACAAAACATAGTATACACTAAACAAACATAAACAAACGTAACAGGTAAATTAAAAAGAAAATATGATAATACCGAAAGCGTGTTCGGGAACGTAAAGCGTAAAAGATCCCGTTAGAAACGCTGCGGTGCACCACCATTCGCACAGATTTTTCGCAAAAGTCGCCATCATATGTATCATTTTCGTCGACGAACTCTACTCATAACGATGGACGTGGAAATACTAAAGTTGAAGAGTAAACGAGGTTTTAAGAGAGGAAATTACATATTAGAACGGAAAAATATATCAAGTAAACTAATGCAATTAATGCTGGATTACGTTCTGACTAATTCTGATGTAGGCGCAAGAAATGAATATGGTAACGCGTTATTTCCTTAACGGTACGCCCGATCGTAATTTATATTTTACCAATATTGGGTACGCCGTACGCATTTGGGCATCGCAAAAATACAACTACTTTGCATAAATCTGCCGGCGATACGCGACTCAGCAATTAGTTAAATGTTAATGTAAGCCGTTGTGTGGGTTTCGAATTTCATTAATAATTTTGCGCTGATTGTTTAACAACTTCACAAGCTGCTAAGGACATAATTAAATTTTGCGTAGTATCCTTGTAATGCAAAAAACGGGGAGCGTAATTATGTTATTAACCATTTAATTAGATTCTGGAGCAAATTAATTAAACATTGTTTTCAGTTCAACTAGCAGCGAATGAACTGGCTTTATGCAAGTTCGTTGGTTTAATAACAAACGTAAAGAAGAAATTATATTTTAGATTTGTTGCTGTTAAAACGTGTAATTGCAGTATTCCGTGCAATAGATTGTTATTTCATAAAATACCGATTTACGTTAGTTAAATTATAGCTTTTATAACCATTAAATCGAAAACCAGTTATTTCGTTTTTGTAATACGTGTAAAACAGGATTAAACTTTGTCGTTTCCAATCATAACTAATCGTAAATTTCAATTTTCCCGGAGTATTTACCGGTTACGTACCGTTAACACTGATAATAGCACCGTGTTCAGTTGAAGATAAAAATGTGCAATGTTGTATAGTGAAGATGGATCTTTCACTCATTTATCTTGATAAAGAATAACAATTTCTCATTTTTATATTATTTAAATGCCCAACAGAAATGATAACGGGGCCTTAGTACATGGATTAATAACAGAACAAAAAACCTAAAAAACGGTCAAATTAAAAAAAAAAAACTTGTTCATCGATCGGGTAGATGAGGATTCCTATAGCTCGGGCGTTCACTGGCAAGATATGTCAGGATATCAGGCTTACCGAAGGCAGCAAAGATAGTGTTGTTATTCAGCAAAGGGCACCTTTTATTGCTGGCAGGATCTTTGACAGGTCATGCAACCCTAAAGTACCGCTTGTAAAAACTAAAAAAGAACGAAGACCAAAACTGTCGTTTATACCATGAAGATATAGAGACGGTAGAATACATTTTTATTTAAAATTTACTGAATTGAAGGAATAACACGTATTACTATTGTTGGTCTACAAGAAGATTCTACAGAAGTTGAGTGTAGGCTTTCACGACTGTAATCCATAGTAGAAATGTCTTTCGGGTGATGTCGTGTAATTAATATTTTACTTGACGTTTCGCTGACCATCCTGTCAGCTTCTTCGGAAGATTTCTAAAGACTTTAGAAGTCTTTTAAAGTCTTTAGACAAGATGGTCAGCGAAACGTCAAGTAAAATATTAACTACACGACATCACCCGAAAGACATTTCTACTACAGATTCTACAGAAGTTGACCGCTGGTCTACTTTAAATTGAATGAAAAATTTCTGAATTTAATCTCTAGTTTAGAATTCAACAAGACGTTGGCAATATTAACTTTATCTA
Organism: Oryctes borbonicus; assembly: GCA_902654985.2. Classification (NCBI taxonomy): domain Eukaryota; kingdom Metazoa; phylum Arthropoda; class Insecta; order Coleoptera; family Scarabaeidae; genus Oryctes; species Oryctes borbonicus. The sequence continues at coordinate 471,569 of LR736917.1, read as the reverse complement.
GATTTAATATCAGATTTGTTATATCTTTCAATACTAAACGTACGTTTGTGTTAAAATCCCCTGTATATACCAAACTTCCACATAATTTTGCTACTGTTCACATATTATGCAAATCAAGCAAGTCCGTATTACATTTTACGAAATGGCTTCTCGAGGGTAGCGTTCTGACGAAGGATAGCAAATTAAATAAACGTCAAAAGTTACAGGGAAGTGAATAAAAAATTGATCATTTTTGCAATAACCTACAACGATAATACGTTTATTCAAATATAAATGATTATTAAAAAAGTAGGTGCGTATTTATTAGTTACTGAACATTAAGTGGTGCAGGTACCTTTGGTAGCTGCACCACTTAGGTTCTTACGCAGGAAAACCAAAAGACAATGATGTTGGAAGGTAATAAAAGCATTCATGTAAACGAGCTTTATTCATACTCAAAATGGCGCAACAATTGCTAACTGTTTTACAAAGTTTAGCGGTCGCGAAAAGTTAAGAGATTACTACGTCAACAAAGATTGGCTGGAATAATAGAACAAATTAAACTCTGCGAGAGGTACACAATAGTGAATACGCCCTTAGGACGGTAGTATTTGGTCAAAGGGTCAAAATTGATTGTTCAACACATTCTTTAAAGGATTAAATTGAATAAAACTGGGCAACATGAAATTGCTTGTTTGCCCGCTCTTTCAAACTGCATTCTATACACGGAAAAACAGTCTTAGTAAAGCTAATGTATACTGAAGCCAAGTACAAATTATGACTTCTCAAAACCTTGGTGCACACAATTACTTTAAATGTTAAAAAGAAGAGGATCTTTTGCTATTCATTGTTATCTTTATTATATTTTTGCGGCTATTAATCATGCTTTCTGATATATGTCTAAAGGTACTACAAAAGGAGGGTTACAGATCGATTCAATCCAATGATTCATCATTATTTTTGTTTTGTTTTGTTATGAGCTTTTACATAAAAAAAGCGATAGCTTATTACTACAGATGAGCAAGGTGGAAGAAATTAGCAGAGACTTGTGTTTATTCGTCTCAGGAGAATAGGTTCGTGTTGCCTACTGGTTTCAGCGAGAGTCTGCAAAACGCGAGCCAAAAAGTAATAATTTCCCCTACCTTGTTCATCTCTACTTATTACTTAAGTTAGCAGGACGACATGTATCTGTTATAGCAACAATAACAACTAATTAAGGGAAATATATAGTCCGTCTAGAAATTATCCGGAATTTATTGTTTTTCTTAATTGTAACATATTTCTTTTTTGTTACATCCTGACAAAAGTAATGCACCAAGTAGGTTGTGCCGACTGTAGGCCATGGCAAAAATCATATAACAACACCAGCTGTCAAATATTGCTGATCATCAACAGGCTTAATTAATATTTGTGAAATAATGTCGCAAGTAGAAAGATGAAAGTTGGTGGAATATTTGTATAGAAAAGGTGTTCAAAACGTTAAAAAATTAGCGCAATTGACTGAACTCGGAAAAGTGCAGTATATAAGACAATAAAGAGGATAAAAAATAGAAGAGATATGAGCCATGGACCAGTTTCTGGAACACCGCGTAAGATTAGCGGAAACAATCTAAACGCTTTAGTGACTTTAGGGCGACAAAACCCGCGCCTAGGGCTAACAGATTTGGAAATCAACGTCAAATAAGAATGTGTCCAGAAACTGTCCCCATTTCACTGAGAAGACAAGGTTACTTATCAAGGGAAGCAAAAAAAATCCCTGCAATGACACCTCTACAAAAGCAACGAAGAATAGATTTTTGCCAACGATTTCGAGACGAAAATTTTAGTGATGTTTTTATATCTGACGAAAGTTGTTTTCAGCTTGGTGCAAATCCTATCAAGAGAAAATGTTACCGTTGAAATTTCCAAATTTCCCACAAAAATAATGGTTTGGGGAGCAATCTCTCAGCGTGGTGCTACACTTCTCTGTATAATTGATGGCACCGTTAATAGTGCAAAGTATTGTGAAATTCTTCTTGAAACGGCTCATGCTTTATATCCCGAAGGGTGGCGTTTTCAAGAGGATAATGCAAGACGCCACACTTCTGAATTCACTAAAGCTTGGACGCTAGAACAAATCTTGGCAACAATTCCATGACCAGCAGCTTCCTCAGATCTTAATCCCATGGAAAACATATGGGGACTAATGAAAATTGAAGTAGAACGAGCAGCACCACGAAATAAAGATTTGATTCGGTCAGTTTTACAAGCCTGGACCACTATCACCGAAATTTTCGGGATTACCTAAACGTTCAGGTTTCTTTTGTTAGAAAGAAATTCCCCATTTAGTTATACACAAATGAAATTAATGCTATTACCAAACACATTTAGCAATCCATGAAACCGTACTAATTGGTAAACTCAGGACATAATCACAAAATATTATCACTGTGTTGCGTTTTTGTTCGTGTATAATTCAACACAGGTTGTACAAAATTTTATTAATGAGTGTTTATATTATCTTTGCTTTTTATGTAGATAGGCAATCGCTTTTTGTCATTTCTGCGTTCTAATTTCTCCCTAAAATAACCTAATCCCAACTAGCGCGACAGATATTCGAAATGTAAAAAGTGTCATTTTTCAAACGAATATTTCGATAGATTCATCGGAATTCCCGTTTCAATTTTCCAATTTACGTGGGCGGTTTTGTTACATTGGTTTTCCGCTTAAATCTGCGTTTCTCAACAAAGCTCAAATGTACGGTTCATTTAGTTATTCCTAGTTTACGTTGGCGTTGATGTAATATTTAATCTGTTTAGTACAAATACAGTTCCAACAAACTTTAATAACTTAGATTTAAAACGTTTAATTATAACGGCTGCCAGTCGCTGTAAAGTTATACGAAAGTAAATAGTAAACAACTGATCCTACAAACAGCACGAAAATACGATTCTGCGAGGTTATTTCGTTTGTTTTGTCGTGGAAGACAAATAGTCGCCTAAAGACGTTTCCTGTATATTAACGAGTGTTGCTACGGAGAGGATAAAAATATATTTCTAAAGATCTAGTGGAGGATTGCAATATAAGAGTTCTTAATGTAATTCATTTAGTTCACCTTTAATTAATAATTTAATAAAAGATTTAAAATGAGATTTTTTTTTTAACGTGATGTCTTTTTAATGCGTGGTGACGGCTCAATGGGGCACATAAGCTTTGGAGCTTATCATAACCTCAAGAAATTTTTAGTCTATAAATGGCATGTGTAAAGTGTTCGATGTTACAATTACCTTCACTCCCGTAATAAAAAGAATAGGAGTTAATTGTTCTCTAACATGCGAACGGTGAGTGGAGACTGCCGGTCCGGGTGGGATTCGTGGGATTTGTGATACTGCCGCGACTCATGTACAATATATTGTTTATTATGTTTTGGTTCTTGTCTAAAAGGTAGAATGGTAGAGTACACTGTTGTTGTAAATTGTAAAATGGTATTACCAAGGTCATTCGCTCCTGTCTATTGTTGGCATCGTCCGAGATACTTGCATTGAATTTTGATTTTGTAAAAAACACAGCGTAATTCTTGCATGCCTTTAAAATTTCTATTACGTATTAATAAAGATATATCGTCTTTGTTGTTATTATTTAAAAACATGATTAAAGTGTTAACAAAGTAACAAACGATAAATGTGCAATGATGATTTACGCTAGAGCTAGAAATCCTCTCGTGCTCTCCTCTTACACTATCAGTCAAGCACCGATCTCGAGATTGGACAGGATCAAGGACTTACGCACTTAGAATTTGGTAGACCGTGCAAACAGTTCATTTAATCATTAAAAGCTCTGTATAACTCTCCAATTTTTTATATGCTAACTTTTGGCGTTATCAGTAGTTTAATTACGCCTTCGGCGTCACCGGAAGTAATGTCAACTTCCACATTTTAAATAGAACATCCTGTATATTTTGATGTTTTTGGAACAGCAATAAGTACTTTGATCATTATCATCATCGTTAATTGTTTTTGTTGTCATTGGTTTCTTTGTTTCTTTGTTTTATCGAACTTTATTGCGATTAATTAATTCTGGTAAATTTGTTTAAATTTGTTTTTTATAGATGATGTTTTCTATGTTGTTGATTTTACCATGTTACCATGTAAAATAAAGTCAACTTGAATTCCAGCGGATACTAGATGCAGTAAATCACAATTTAATATTTTATGTTCTTCCCAATAAAAATAAACAATTGCTTTAGGTTAAAGCTTGTATTTGGCCTTTCTGCGCGATCTGCCAACGCTTAACGTGTGAAACAAAAACTGTACGTGATAAGCCAGAATCAAAGCTACCACGAGTTTGCCCGACGCTGAAGGTCCGTTCTCTTATCGCCTCAAGCTTATCGTTTTATCCGGAAAATCCCTTTTATCCTAACATTCCGACTTGGCTTTTTTTTTACAGACTGCGCATTTGTATACCCGTGTGTAGGCCAAAAACTATTGATGTAATACAGAATCGAAAAGGCAATAAAAACTCTAACTAAATAGTCAAACAAAAATGGTTTTTTCGGATGTAATTTGAATAGGCGAAATTATACAGCGTACACAGTAAAAAATTAAATTTATATCGCGCTCAGCGGAAATCAAACACCCTGTATACTTGGGTATAATTTTAAGTTGTGCAGTATTTCTTCCGAATATTTTTTATTTCCGAATATTTTATATTATCTATTTTTCGTGGAAAAATTTAAAAATCTTCTCTTTAAATTGTTCTGGAAGGAAATTATCGTCCGACGCAGTATGTGGACACGCTCTGTATGATTTCTTTAGCAATTTAAAAGAAAATAGTAGTAATATACATGTGTAATAAGTACACTACCAATAGTAATTTTATCAAGCGCATTTATTAATACAAAATAAGATAGCGTCATGTAAATACAAGCCATGTGAATGGGCAAACGTTATCCGTACACAAATTTCTATTTACTTTATTTGATTAATTTATAGTCACGCTACCACAACACACGAGACCGCAGTTAAACTGTAGGACAAAAAAATGTACCCACATAATACATACAATTCCAATAATTAACAATGCTGCGGGGAAAATAACCGCATTTATTTAATTCTGATATGAAGTTAAGAATGAATTGTTTATTTATTTTTAATTATTCAGGATTGCTGTATTATTTTGCAATATTTTAATATTCGGAGTTAATTCAGAGCCGTTGCTCTGTTTCCACATTCACGATGAGGTAATACAGTCCAAGACATCTCATATCTGTAACCGTCCGCCATATTTTTCTCGAATTGTCGAAGTCGTATGAGAACAACAAATTTTGAAGAAAGAATTACAAACACGCTATCTTTTTCAATGTAATCCGAACTTGTATTTACAATAATGTTTGTTAAATTAGGGTTTGAATTGGGCTTATGTATTCAACTCTTTGTATTTTAAATTTCGCATAAAATAACGTAAGAAGAAAGGTTAACAGTAATTGATAATACTGGGTTATCATTAAATAAGGGATGCATTTCAACTTATACAATTTCAACAAATGAAGTCAACAGCAAGAATCAATAGAAATTGAATTTCTTGAATAATAGAACATTTTAGTTTAAACATTGTTTACTGTAATTGTTCCATTTTGGTGGTATGAAAGCGCCAACCTTTTCTCAAAGTTAAACATTACATTATAAAACAGTTAGTGTTGCGTTTTTGTCGTATTCTAAACACTATTTCTTAATAAGCTAAAAATTCGCTAATTTCACATTAGGCGATCTGGATATTTTTTCAAATTTGACGGTACACGTTTATTTTACAGGAATCTGGGATGAACTGAATTTTGCGGCAGAAAGTGTTTTTATTTCTAAAAAAATGGCTTTTATTTCGAAGGGGAAGTGTACTTTTTAGAAAAATGGAATTCGAAAAGTTATTAAGAACTAACCTGAAATATGTTGAAATGTCTTTCGGGTGATGTCGCGTAGTTAAAATTTTACTTGACGTTTCACTGACCATGCTGTCGGCTTCTTCAGAAGATTTTGTTCTTGTATCCGTCTTCGTCAAGTAAAATTTTAACTACGCGACATCACCCGAAAGGCATTTCTACTACGGATTACGGTCGTGAAAGCCTACACTCAACTACTGAAATATGTTAACACCATTGAATGTCATCATTAAATTCTGTGTTTAATGCATATTAAATAATGCAAATTAATCGCCCTTACTGGTTAATATTGCTATTGCCGCTACTATCTAAACATGATTCTAAATTCAATTTAAATGTTTATAAAAGAAAACGTAGCCATAGAAAAATTGTAAATATGTATTACCTTTAAATGCACATCCGAAAGAAGATACTTTAAGCTTCCAGCCTCTAGGTCTTTTCTCTTTTATTTTTTTTTTTCCAATTATTGGTGCTCGCCCCCAAAATTTATGCACACAAATTCGTGGACACTCACAAGAAGCAGTTGTTATTCTCTGGATCGCCGCTTTCCCATAAAACTAAGTGTACCCGGGACCAGCTTTCTCGTAATGAGATTTTAATTTATTCTTATTTTCGTTAGGTTAAGATCAGTTTTATTTTGAGAATGAATCATTAAATTGTTTTGATCACTTGTGATAGTAATTGTCATGACGGAGCGTTTACTTTAAATAATAGGCATACTAAAATCTTCCATATCATTTAGTGTAAAATTCTTAATTTTACATTCACAGTGCAGATTTTGGATTTGATAATGATATAAAATAAATATTTGTACAATTCTTCTATGCATTACAGGCTATATCCATTGTTTTCTATTTGAAATGGATAGATTGTCCGTGTGTGTAACTTTTATTGGATATCTTCTAGTACAACATGATTCGATTGTAAAAAGTAATTTAATTGAATATTTTACTGTTGCTAAAAAGGCTTATTATGGCATCACTGATATGATTCGCGATTTCTAAAAATAATAATGTTACACTCTTCTTTACGCTCAGAATTAGTCAAATGAATTGCGATGATAAACACAGAATATGTAACTAGATCGATTAATTTTCATTTAAAAATATTTAATAAATTGAGAAAAAAAAAACTTACATTTTCCATAGCCACGATTGACGTACTTTAATTCCGTATTGGTGTGAGATATCATAGATCAAAACTACAAATCTCATTTAAAAATATCATTTAATCAATTGAGAAAAAAAAAAAACTTACATTTTCCATAGCCGCGATTGACGTACTTTAATTCCTTGGTATTGGTATTAGATATCATAGATCAAAACTACTGACCTTAGCAGCTGCAATTGCATTAATGATAAGTGCCGAATTCTGCACGAATTGCCATCATAGGAGTATTTGATGTACGTGATACGCTGCACAAAGTGATTTGATTGCTATCGCGCGGGAGCCTTATTATTATTGATACATTAAAAAGAACACGGCTGTAATTGCACGCATATCGTTAGCTACGTATAAGTATCCATTGCAGTTTCAGCCCGTCAGAAACATCGACACTTTGACCGAATTACTTCTGCCGTAGCAAATAGGAAGCCGCATTATTTCACATTACTCGGGAATTAGATAACCAAGACGTTATCTTGATGCGATAAACGCTTCGATAAGTTTGCAAATTGTACTGGTGTAATATAGATATGTTAAGATTGCTACTTACAATATCGGCGGTATCATTTTTTTTTTGTTAATCATGTCAGAATAGCAGATGATTGGATGAATACAGCGAGTAGTGCCAATAACAATTATACATATGTGTATATACAGCAGTAGCGAATAAAATCCTACCTTTAGCTGACAGATTAGCGCATAGCTGCCTGTACGCCGCCCTTCCTTAATTCGTTTAGAACCCCAAAAGTGTTGTAAAAATAAATCATAATTTTTAATTCGATTTGTAATTTTTATTCTGCAGTCAGCAAGCGTACAATTTACATGTTAAAGGTTCTTGAGATTATGACAAGATTTAAAAGCTTATACACCCCGTTGGGCCGTCACCATAAAAAAAAAAGATAATATAAGCCACTCCTTGTGTAAAAAATGTTTATATGGCATACAATGTGTCCATGCATAGGGTTCGGAAGAGGAACAACTTTTTAATTTGAGGGTTTAGAAGAAAATGTAATTTTTTTAAAAAAAACGTATGCTTGTCTTGAAACTACAATTTCAAATAACGCGGAAAATTAATTTCCTTCTTATACTTAAAAAAAATATTAAAATTGCCAATAGTTCGAAAACAATATACAGTTGTTCAGCTTCATCTTGTTAGAATATCTACATATGCAGATATAATACATTTATATTTCGTGCATTTCCCCTCGGAATCACGCACGCTGACGATAGAAGTGACAAAGTTATGAGCGCGATTTCTGTTTTATGGAAATTCGTTTCGTATGCAACGCGGTCGTAAAATTTGTTAGGCAAAACAGTGAATAGCATCGAAGATCTCATTAACGACGGCGAATGTTTTTCGATTGTTGGCCATTTAACAGCAGCGGAACGTGAAATTAATATTGTTGTGGGAAAGTTAGCGGAGCGCGACGAGAAAATGAAAATACTTTTTTTCTGCGCGGAATATGAAAAAGGTGAAATATCGCGGATCTATAGCAGGATAGGCGTGAAACGGTTAGAAGAGAAATGCACGAAAAACACAGTCCCGAAGGCGTCGAAAGTAATCTTGTGTTCAATATGTTTTATGTTGTGAACATGGAAATTTTGTTTTTTAAAGAAAAGGTAATTCTTAAGCTGTACGTCCGGAATTATTATAGTATTACCTAGTTATCCTTTAGGCAATTTAGAAAGGAAGGAAAATTGCAAATAATGATGTTTTAGAAATGGTAAATTGATCGAGGTGAAAAACTAATCTCAAAATTTTACATTTACGTCGCTTCTCTCTATGTAAGAAAATGCCCGTTCTTCTGGATGATAGAACTTGAATTTAGCTTAATCTTGCAGTACTAGTTTCATACTGCAACACGAAATTCCTTTAAAAACAAAACGCTTAGCCAAATATATCTTCTTTCAAGGATGAATGGAACTAAAAAGGGTCGCCGTTTGGCTCCTTCGTTACCGATAGCATTTGTCAAACCTAAATTACGGCTAATTACGATACAATATGTACCTTATTACAGCCTGTAAAATGTCATAGGAGTCCGCGATCTATTGTATATCAATTTCATATTACTTATTACCAAATGTTTGTAAACACGTCTATTTGTATCTATTTTTAAAGTGTTTGTATATAGGAAAAAGTTATATTAGAATCGAACATTGAAGATCTGAAGAAAATAAAAGGAAGTGCCATTTCCGCAGGATTGTCTTTGGCTAGAGATAGATTTTCCTAATAAAACCTCGTACCCAAAGAGAGGGTCGCCTTACCATTGTAGGTTGCCGGACCGCACTTGACCGAACGCTATCCACTTTGATGCCGTGTTGTAGTTTAAAAATATTTCGGCGGATGTCATTGCATATGTACATAGGCGAGCGAAATCAATAGCGGTTGGTAAAATCCTACCAAGCGTCCCAGTGAAATTCCACATTTTTCGCCGAGAAGTGCGGAAATTACTGTGAATGTTCACATGATTACCAAAAATACCGCTACACTAATTGGTAGAGTCAATGATATATAGATTAAATGTTCTAAGGTTGTATAGATTGATTGAGTTGGGATAATTATTAAATATTTTAGATTCATTATAGTTAATTGGTATTTATTTTTCCAGATTTTTTTTGTTAATTATGTTTTTTTTTATTTTTTTATTATTTTTTTTTATTTAATGTTAATTAATCCCGTTCGCTGAATTTTATATAAGGCTCGTTATTTTTGTCAGATTTTCTGCTTTCGGTTTATATATTTATGAAGTACAACTATACCATTAAAAAATTGTCATAATTAATAAAACGAAAACAATTAGCTTTTAAAGCAAATCTAGTTAATTTTGGTTATTAAGGAAATGTTAGAATATACAGATTAGCTTATATCTGCGTGAGTAACAGGAAGCACGTTCGTAAATTAAATCGAGCGCTGCGTTTTAAAATTGTTCGAACTGATTTATCAAGTTGTTCGAGCATCTTTTCGCACCTAATGCAGCGCGCACTGCATTTCAACAAGACCTAAAATAATTCAAATCTGACAGCTGGGTTGCTACTATTTTGCTCGATTTATCTTAAAAACCAATTTCCTCGTTGAAACTCAAAATATAGCTTGAAGTGGAAACAATCCTATTCGAAAGAAATTTACATTTTTCTTATTCGGAATAAATGAGGAAGTATATTGCAAAACGCCGTTCTTGAGTTGGGCGTGTTTCTCTACAATTGCATAGATTAACTGCAAGCCAAATATTGCCGTTCGTATATCACAGATCAATCTTGAACTTGGTTGGTACAACCGAATTTTCTTGTTGGATGGAAATTTACGTAGATCAACTGGTGAAATAAATTGGTACAACTGGCTGTTAGCCTTTAATGCATGAACATTCATTAGTTTTAATTAAAATACTGCTAATTTCTTCAAAAAAATTCTTACAGTTTCTACAGATTACCTAGAAAATTTCTATGTTATTAAATATTTGTATTGTACATCAAGCCTCCACGTATTATATTAATTATGCCATAGAGCTCGCAATACTTACGCTAAAGTAGTTATAAAACTTAACGTCGTTATGTTTACGCTATAAACCGGTTAATTCAATACTGGATTTCATCAACCGCGTTTAATTAGGACGATTCCTAAACAATGCTCAGTAATAAAGTTGAACTCAAACGAATCTATGCAATAAATTCGAGATGCTATTTACGTAGACGCATAAAACGCGGAATATTATGCATTATGCAAACGGCGAACCCGCCGCACTAGTTATTTTCGGATAATCGTAAAAACGTCTCCCGCTATTAAGTTGAAATTCAAATTGAAACGTCCTTTTTTTGTCAGATTAAGCTTTAAGACGCGGTCCTAATGAAATCCTACGGTACAAAGTCTAAAATCAATATTCCCCCGAAATGTGTTTTCGTTGGGTTGCACTTTTCCGCTTTCTACATCGCATAAATGTAGATTGCACACTTTCAATTTGAGATAATTAAACGCGGTAAACTTTTTAAGATCAAATGTTCCACTTCTTCATTAGAAAGCTCGGTGTGAATCTAAAGATAGAGTTAAAAGGGATAATTACCTGGGTTATAATTTATTGCTTTGCGTATACTTCTTCCGGTGAATACCAACGCGAATAGTTATCTGTATAAAGTGATTTGGGAATTGTTTCGTGAAGGTGTTGAATGTAAAGAAAAAATACGTGTTTCAGTTTAAAATTACGTAAATTGGACAAATTCTATTTTGGGTCCAATGGAGTTAAGGTCAAAAGCGTATGCTGCAACAAAACTAAATAACTCAAATGTTGCTGGGCTAATATTGCATCCAACAAGTAGAGAAGCACATACTTGAATTAATACTTAACTTCAGCAAAATACTTCTTTGCGGTGAATTTCTTAAGATAAGAATAGTAATTTGAGAATATCAAATTCTTTTTTCAAAGTATACCACATTTATTGCAGGGATGGTGTGTCCACAGAAGGCCGCGTATTGTGTACAATTTGAATATTCAGCGGCTTCTTATTATACAATAAAAAAGTATTTTAATGTAAAAATATTTTTATTAAAATTAGTCCAACGAACAAGTTCGTTAAACTAATTTTAACTAATAATGGATTTTAATAAATTACGGTTACTTTCGTAACTATATGTAAAAGATACATACCTTAATATCTAATAAAAAAAAGTTCCTAAAGTTTGTTTCGCTTCTCACAAGATATGTTAATAAAAGGGTATTTATTGATAAACAGGTTTCAATATGATAAACGTAGTTCATTGTTGTAATAAATTAAATTTAAATAATAATTGTTTTTGGTTGCTTTAATAAAACGTCAACGAAAACAATTTATTGAATTTATTTTTCAGCGTACATATTTAAAGTAATTCGTTTATTGCTGATTATCTATCGCTAAACAAATTCGGTAATGTCGAAAAAAAATTGTAAATTTTTTAATTTCATTTAAAACCCTAAGACTTGGAAACAAGAGAGAAACTAATTTTTAATTTTGTTTTCAATTCAACGTATTGTTGACAGCAATCATATAAATGACTAACAGGAGCTATACAGTATCACTTGTTACGTACAGTCTATGGTCACGTATAAGACGCTAAAAATATATCTTTCATTGCAGCCTGTTATCCGAGTGAATTGATGCACTTATTTAATTGTGTAGTGTTGAAAAGCTAAGCGAGAAGTTTAAATTAAAAAATTAGTGCCGTAAATGCGCGTGCCCGTGTGGGTATTGCTTTGGTTGGCATATGGACGTGAAACGCTCGTCAATAGACTACTTGTAGCACGAATTAGCCATTATCTTATTTGCCCAGTTAATTACGTAATGACCGTTGCAGTCAATTCAGGCTCTATTGGTCTAATTCAGAATAGCATAGCAAGATTATAGTGTATTAGCGAGATGATGTTATTGATTACATTCTCAATTACTTGTTACACTCTTCGCAGTAAGGAAGCTTTCTGCTTAACTAAGGGATTAATTTTCGTGCAGTATTAACAATATCTTGTCAGCATTGTACAAAGGGTATTCCGTCGCAACACAACGGAAATGCCTCTCATAAAAAAATATATCGACAAACTAGAGCGATTCAAAAATGAGAATTTATGGTGCGGAATTCCTTAAACATTTTTTGTCATGTAAAGCCGGTATTTTGTGGGGGTATTGTCTAGGTTGTGGAAGACTTTGGTGGTACTAGAAGGCAACGTAGATAATTTGTATTATAAGATACAGGGTATCACGTCACATTTTCAAAATAATATTTTTATCTGTTTTCATTAAGAATAACGTAAAATTTATAACTAAAAAAGTATTGTAACAAGCTCTAGCATGTTCGTGGCTATACGTATGACAGTCTGCCAACTATATTATTAAATCTCATCTAATATTTAAATCATTTTTGGCAAATCTGTGGCGACTTTAATGTTGGACTGCAAGGACGGTTTACCAAATATTGTTGGTTTTTGTGTCTATGAGACAGCCGAGTAGGTCAGCAACATTACCAAATAGAAGAATGGCAGCCACGGACCACCATTGTTTCTGGAAAATTTAATATAAAATTTGAGCCGTTAGTGGATTGTAATTTGGTGATTCTACCCCCTCCACACATTAAATTAGGATCGATTGTACGATTTGTAAAAGCACTAGAAAAAGAAGGCAACTGTTTTAAATACTTAAGGGATAAGTTCGCGAAGGAATATTTGTCGGTCCACAAATTAGGAAGGTGTTCAAAGATGAAAATTTTAAACGTACCATGGATGATTTAGAGCTGGCAGCATGGACTCCTTTTAAAAACATTTTCTGGGAAATCAAAACAGTGAAAACTACGAAGATATCATGGCTAATTTGATAGAAAACTATAAAAAGTTAGGGTGCCGAATGTCGCTCGAAGATAATTTTTTGCATTCACATTTGGATTTTTTTCCTGCTAATTTAGGAAAGATGAATGATGAACAAGGGGAAAGATTCCATCAAGACGATATCAGGCTAGGTGGTGCTGGTTTCTCATTACAGAAGGCAACAGCCAACATAGAAGTGTATGCCATGTCAAGATTTTTGTACTTATCTCTTTTGTTTATAACTTCTGTTTAACAAAATTTGTAATTACAATTATCATTTATCTACTAGCGTAGTATGATTATAACTTTAAAACTAGACGTGGTGGAAAGAGTTGGTTTTTGGTTGGGCCTTCAGTTAAAGACTGTAGCAACTTTTTCTATCCGTCCATTTTTTACAATAGTTATTCAAAAAAAAAATTAAAAATTGTCGCCTAGTGCAAATAGCGTAAGCAAAGATCACAATTACTGTATTGAAAAGTATTACGATGTTCAATAAGATCAATTGAGCGATAAAAATTTCATCTTTTCATTTGAAAATCCTCAATTCTGTTAAATGTGTGAGTGTGATTATTTGAAGCCTATCGTTTATCTGCATATTTAATGTTACTATGTTTAATACAATCTGTATCTTACGAAATATCGGTTATGGAAATACTATGACGTTGAATGTCATAAATAATTGATCTTTACTTGGAATAACGTACCGAAAATAATATAAATTTTTAAATTTATTCGATTTCAAGAAACATTTCCGACGTTTATCAGATATTTGTTTATCTAAGGTTTCTAGATATACACTTTATTTAAATTAAATATGTTCGAATGGATGGAGTACGCGAGAAGAGATTACACAGAACATATTAAGGTGTTGATGTATTATTATTCGCAATTTAAAAAAAAAGCATGTATCTACGCATGTACACTACCGTCCATATTAGTTCGGACACGCAAATAAATTAAAAAAAAAAACTCATTTTTCCAAAACTTTAAATTTTTATTGCATTTTATTAATAGCGATTAAAATTAAAGGATAAAAGTAAAAAAAGTAATTCTAACGAAAAATAAACAAAAACATTCCGTTCATCAAAGAAACTCCCTTTTGCGCGAAGAACAGCTTTCACAATCCGACGCATCCACTCCACTAGTTTCTCAAGGACTCTATTTGGCATATTAGTCCATTCCTCTTGTAAAATGTTCCACAGGTAGCCTACGGAGGTAGGGCATACTTTTCGGATCCTCCTGTCCAATTCATCCCATAACAGCTCGATGGGGTTTAGATCGGGGCTTTGCGGCGACCATGTCATTTTTTTGTAAAGTGCCATTATCTTGTTCTTCATTTAAGAAATTTTTACATATCACTGCTGAGTGTTTGCGGTCGTTGTCTTGCATGAATACAAAATTTTCGCCGATTAGACGTTACCCCGATGGTATTGCATTTTCTTGCAGTATTTCTAAATAACCTTCTTTTCACAAAATACCTTCGATTCGCTTCAAGTCTCCTGTACCGGCGTAGGAAAAACAACCCCAAACAAGCACAGAATTTCTTCCTTGCTTGATAGTTGGCACTATACAATCCTGCAACATTCTTTCGCCTTTCGCTCTTCTTACAAAAACTTGATTATCCGAACACCTCAAACTTTGACTCATCAGTCCATAGCACCCTTTTCCAATCATCCACTGTCCAATTTCTATGTGTTTCTGTCCACTGTAGCTGTTTTTGCCTGTTTCCCCGTCGAAGTAGGGTTTTTTTTGTTGCAATGCGGCCGTGAAGATTTGCAGCTTTTAATCTTCTTTTCACTGTAGTAAAAGAAATTTTTCTTGCACGGTCGCGATTCATTTCGGCGGCGATTTCTGATGCTGTCAGTCGCCTATTGCGCTTGCTCAGCCATTTTATACGCTCAATGTCGGCGTGAGTTGTTATTCTCTTACGACCTGAACGTGCCCGATCTCTTAAACTGCCCATTCGTTGATGTCTCCGAATGATATCACTAACAGTCGATTTATTAACATGTATTTTTTCGGAGATTTGACGCACTGAACAACCTTCCTTGATGAAAAGCAACAATTACGAAGCGCTTTTCTAAACTTGTCAGTTTTCCTCTCGGCATTTTAATAACTTTAATCAGGTTCACACAAAAAGATAGGCTATTAACACTAACGCACGTACAAGCAGGTTTATTTAGAAACTAAAGCATTTATCAATACACAGTAAACTTTCGGGTGGCCTGCTCCCACCCCGAAGAGTATTGTAAATTTATTACCTGCAGTATTGACCCGAAAATAATCCTATTTGTGCCGATGAGGATTACTCTGAAAATTAAATATATTGAGTCATAAAATATAATAGGTTTTTAATCATTCTCTAATCGATATTGTTGGAAATTTGCCTGTAAAATTGGTTATAAATTTCATAAAGGACCTCATATAAATATGTTATTTATGTACGAACGCAATTATATTATCTTTTAGTAGAGTTTACAACATTTTCCTGGGTGTCCGAACTAATATGGACGGTAGTGTACAAGGCGAAATATATCGGAAAACCCTTTTTGTCGAAAAGTTGAAATGTTTTTTAACGTTTTTATCCCATTTATTTATAGCTATTCGACTATGTGACAAATTTTATTGCCGATTTGTTCATTTACGTCAGGTCTCGCGCAAATCTGCGTTATGTGCGCGTGCAAATCATGATTTAAACGTGCCTTTTGCGACTGCGATATATCAAATTGTTCGGTACAATCGAAGAAAACGAATTTTCAATCTTGACAAAACGAAAAACGAGAAAGAAAGTGGTCGTTGAAAGTTTATTCGAACAAGTGGAATTTCTTTATTTACACAATGTTGACAAATTTTCATGAATTGTTACAATACTTTAATGATGCTCTGTTTGAAAGGGTTGATGTGAAGGAAGAGATATTAGATAAAGACGTCCATTTTATCTCTTGTTAGGGATAGTATCTTGTGTTTCTAATGTTAAATAAAGACAACCCTTGCGTAATTATAATGGTAGAAACTTTTAATCAGAACCATTCTGTTTTTATTTTTAGCGTTTCTTTTAATTAAAATTATTATAGATGCAACAAAACAAATTATTTAAATAAATATTAATTAGCCACCTTTGCACGTAGTAATTTTTTTTTAACTCAATAATAAAATTAATTTGAGTTTAAATAACAGATGGTTAGAATCTCTGGAGAGCTATTTACGCTTAGCTTAATAGTAGAAAGTGAGATAGATTACATCATCTGAAAACCACCCCTCGGCTTGTTATTTAGCAGCGATCATTATCATCGTTGTTACAGTAAATCTCTTCTTTATCCCGCAACATTTACTCCATGTTTCGTTGAACATCGAAAATCTTCCATGTAGTTACACATGTGTACATGGAGGTACTTACATTTCCCTGCTGCTACGGGTACGTACAATCGTTTTTTGTGCTTTTGTTTTCTTTCCAACGCCGCGCGTAATGGAATTATCGTCCATAAACAAACTCGTTGTGCAAATACAGACCGTTTAAAGCGGTTATAAAAAAGTGGGTATGTGTACACGCTTTCGCCCACGTATAGTCACAGCACGCTGTCTTCGGACGCGCCGCTATGGGAATGCAAATTATATCCCTAGGCCCTGCGGAGTTACAGTTCTGACCTTCCCCGCTTAATTCGTTTAGGGTTTAGCCGTTAAAGGCGATGTTAACCCTCATCATTGCTCATCAACTAATCAAATGGATCTGGTGTTTGTTTTATTTTCTTCTCGTTGTTTCCGTTTCTTATTAATCCTGTATCGTTCGCTTAGTGAAGCGAGCTTTTTCTTAATTAACCCTTGTTTAATGTACTTCCTCGTTGATTGAATTACTGGACGTCCCGTTAGTGTTAGTTTCACATTTGGTAATAAAATTGAACTCGGTTAATTTAACCAGCCTTTAACCCCTCAATTTGATGTCTGTTTTAATGTATTTCCTGCATCACAATA
Organism: Oryctes borbonicus; assembly: GCA_902654985.2. Classification (NCBI taxonomy): domain Eukaryota; kingdom Metazoa; phylum Arthropoda; class Insecta; order Coleoptera; family Scarabaeidae; genus Oryctes; species Oryctes borbonicus. The sequence goes on along the minus strand of LR736917.1, from coordinate 454,229 downwards.
TATGAGAAGTGTCATTATGGGCGGTAGTTTAGGTATGATTAAAATGCAGCACATAAAAGGTATCCAATTTAAAAATATTTGAAATTAATTGAAATCTTTGCAATAATTAATCGCCATTGTTGCACTCACTTGCAAATTTAGAACAGGTTGTATACACGAAATATAAATATATTGGCCAGGGGCTAATGCAACATATCTCAATCTCATTAGCGGTAACGGTTCCTGGTATTGGCGCTAGGCCAGCGGTCATTAAGCATATATAAAGTGATGCAAATGCACCTTCAATGCACATCTCTACGTAAGCGAATGTTCATGGCAATCTTGCAAACATAGGCAAATACGTATTTTAAATTGTTTGCAATTAAACAAAGAAATGAGTTGCAAAGTTCAAAATTGATAGATCTCATTTGACGTATAATCGCCTTTCTAATTTAATTTCTTTTAATCGGATTGGCATTAAAAGTTAGGCGAAAATGTTGAAAGTAAAATGAGATTTAAGAGGATTCGTTTCTCGGTGTGAGAAAACGCAATTAGTTGCGCGAAATTAAATCTTCAATACCTGAAATACGCTCTGCAGAAGATAATGAATGCAATTTTCATTTCTTTTAATTTGCTCCATTTTTTTTTTCAAAACTTCCGCAATACACACTGATATTTTCTTAGAATCAAAAATATACGGATACTTCCTCATGAAGACATTGAATGCTCTTTAGTAAATAGATTTAAAGAATAATTTTGAACAAATTTAACAATTTTAATAATAATATTTCTATAATTCTTTTTTTTTTAATATCGTCAGCTTGATAAAGAGATTATAATTTCGACTTAACGTGTCATAGAACGATCCATCTACTAACGGAGTGTGCAAGCTAGGAACTTGCACAACGCGCACGAGAGTGATAATTCATTTACCGGCGATCTTGGTCACGTAAAATTCTACAAGGGCCGGTGCTGGATCCGCTATTATTTATTGCAGAAATTAAGACACGGATAACGTAGTAGCAAGGGTGCTGACCTAGTAACCTAGTTAGCTACAGTAAGGGATGATTCGCACTTTATTCAAGTAATCCCCATTCTTTAAAGGTAGAGAACCGAGTGTAATTAATGCTTTTTGAAGTACTTTTAAAGCATTAAATACATTTTTTTCCCCTTATAGAACCTTCTGAGATCGCCCATATTTTTTAGAACAATATTGTTCCTGTCATTTTTAATCGTTAATAGGTAGTACCTTATGGTTTTCTTTCTATAAAAAGTAATTTAAAGAAACATGGCCCGATTGCGTTTTCTAAAGATCATGTTATATTAACCCCATACATTACTTCGCTTGAACGAACACCATCGAAATCAATCGACGCTGGGTGGAGTTACGTACACCCCTGGCGATTCAGCACACCAAACGCCCATGTTGTGCTTGGTTTTTTTATGACCGATTTGAGAGAACGACGTATCTATATCAAGTTATTTCAAGAACATGGTCGAGGGGATAGGAGTCGATAGGAAGAATTGAGCAAGAGAACAATAACAGCAACTGATTGCTAAGTGCTGAACCGAAACAACGTCGCATTGATTTGTTTATATATAGAATTGCAAGAACAGCTTAGATTTTCTTTGTTTATGGGTGTAATTCCGAAGCCAAACAATCATCTCGTCTCCAAGGAAGAGCCCATCTGTACGTCGCCTGTCACATTTACCTACCAATTTTTTTTTTCGATATTCATGGGATTATTTATAAAGACTTGGGAGGATTCCATCAAGACGTCCTAAAGTGGCCAAGAGAGGATGTAAGAAGGAAATGCCCAGGGAAGTGAAGCAGGAATAACTGGATAAGGGATAGAGCCTCGCCTAACTTGGCTTCCTGCGGCTTTTTCCTCTTCCCAAAGATGAAATCATGTCATAGATAAAAAACATTGAAGCTGAATTACGAATGGTACTGAATACATTAATAAAACTTCCAGAATGCACCCCTTTTCATGGCAGAGGTGCTGTGATCCTTGTTTGCGTTCCCAAGGGAGCAACTGACGGTGAATGAAGTTTTGATTTTATTTAATGCTACATTTCAGGGTGCTTTGGGTACCATCTCATAACAACACTTTAACAGTTATTTGAAATATAGAAGATAAATTCTAAGCTTGCGTTGTAATCCAAAATAGTTCGATTCCCTGGAACACGTCCTTCTCTATGACGCGCACGGATTTTAATAAATGGTTGGATTAACAACAATACCTCTCGCTCGCTGATTAGAACAAGAGTATTTCCATTTTACACACGCAAGCACATAAATATGTTAGTACACCCTCTCTCGGCCCAATATCTAATAAGCAATCGCTTAGTTTCCTATGGTAAGTCCAGCTGCTCAAGGTAAACGATTTGATTTGATTTAATACTTGTTTACTATACACGACGGCCATTGATTTATTATCCACAGAAGCGAATCGCTTTAAAACTAGAACAGAAACCTCATCTTCGAAGTTTCCATAATCCGAGTTATTAATACCTCGCAGTTATTGATTTCCGCAGATTTGTCGCAGATCCGAAACCATTTCGGTTGAGATTTGGAGGCGGCTATATGCATCGAAATGGTCGGCCGCGGCGAAGATTTTATATTCAATTTGTTCAATTTGTTGAGAGATAGACTGGTGGTGTAATGCTATCGCGGTGTACTCCGAAGGATTTGTAGAAATTATCGAAGCGCTTTATCATAAATACTGTATTCCCGGAAAGTTGGCGATTAAATATTGACATTCTTTAAAGTATTTTCGTATCCGACAAAGACGGTCTATTTACCGATTGATAAATTCAATGTAACGGTGAAATATGTACAATAAAAAATTGCATTAATCAGAAACGTTCGTACATAAATGGAAATTTACAAATGAAAACGGCGTATGACTTCCGGGACGTGTTATTTGGCAGATGTCGCCAGTAATTCTTGAAATTTTTTGAGACGGAATTTGGCAACTATTACACCCATATTTGTTTCCGGGGAATGTAGCAGTGGTGAAAAGGAGCACGGGAGTATTACAGGACAAAACTTCTTTAATGAATTAGATCTAACGGACAGTAGCTAAGATATATCGCATCGGTGCTTATGATTCCCATTCCTAACATTAAGAAAAAGAACCAAAGAAGAGGAAACAATTCAACGATAAAAGTGACCAGCATTAGTCCTTCGAAAATGCAGCTATTGCATGTTGTGCAATACCTAGAAAGGCGAGATTATTCTAGCAGATTTTTTGCTCACATTGCTAGATGTTTGCGTATCACAAAGCAAGTAAGCCACAATACTGCTCGACGAAAACAGCGAAGAAGTCGTAATGAAGATAATATTGTCAATGTCTTCGCCTATGTTGAGTCTTATCTCTGTTCGAGTGCACGAGATATTTCAAGAGATCTAGGATGGTGCGTTAAAATAGTTTTGGAACACCAGAAATTTCACCCTTAACAAATAGTATTGTATTTGGCATTGATAGATTGGGATTTTGGAGGCAGAGTTGACAATCGCTGGAACATGGCCCAAGAAAACCCACACCTCTTACCTAATGTTTCGTGGTTAGATGTTAGTAATGCAGGTACTGTACACATGCATTACTAGTCGCTGATTAATCCACATCAAAGTCGATGGAAAATAAATGTGTAATGCGGAATTGTGGAAATTTAAATTATTGGTCTATTTATATTTGAAGAATTTACATTTTCTCAGAGCTGAGGTTTCATCAGTATGGCAACGTTTTTCCAATAGATGGATCGGTAGAGGCATTGCTGTGGTCCACAAGATCTCCGGACCTCACTGTACTCGATTTTTATTTGTGTACGAAAAATAACTACGCAATAAGATATGATCGAAAGGATTACCAACACAAAAAATCCTAACGGCTGTCCTTTCCATCCGCCAAAGAATAAACGATTGGGTTAATAATAATGGGAAATAGTTCGAACGTTTAAGGCATTAGAAAGTATTGCACTTTCTTCGTTCATTCTTGTTTTCTATTTATTTCTCGTAAAAAGTTTTTTATTTTTATTCTCTCTTTCATGGATTATAATACCTATAAAATCACCGGGCTAGAAAAACATGTTACGTCGATTACAGAAACGTAGGTTTCAATTGAATTGAAGATTTCCTAATCTTCTCGAAGTTCTTAACAATCTTTAAGGCAAACCAAAGTTATCGTGTATTCCTTTAGATATAACGTAAATCTTTTTTTTTAAGAATTCTCATTAACCGTAAGAAAAATATGTATAACATCACGTAGGGCATGGATTGATAGTAATGTTAACCCACTGCTCCATTTGATTTCTTTATCAGACGTAAATAAATATATGCAAGCATATCTATATTTCTTAGAAGGTACCACACCCGCTCTTATCCAAGGTTGATCCTAAATGTTAATTTGAGTAGATAAATGTTGCCGTTTTCCGATGAAATTACATTCACTTGAAAAATTGTGAGACCACTTACGGTTTTGCAGCAGCACATTTCGACCTTCCAAATCATTTCTTCAGTTTGAGCTTTTTTTGGGTCACCTTTCGGTGATTGTTAATTAACTATCGCAACTTATTCCTATACCTTCCTCATACATGATAATTATTTTTTCAGGAATATTTGCTAGAAATTTTATGCTCCAAAAAATTAATACAAAGCTTGGAATCAGTTTGATTGGAGGGTCGTTAGTTAGAGCTGAACCTCGTTAGCAGGCATAATTTCGACTTTGTAAATTATTTAGCGACGTTTGTTAACATTTTAAACATTGAATAAATAAAATTCCTGCAATTTATAACTCCATCTTTTACGGATGTTACAGCAAATAGAAAATGAAAAACGAAGTCCGTTAACGAATCCTTGAAGGTAGAAAAGTGCAACAAAGATCCTATATTTCAATGCCTATGAAATATTGGCATATATATTGGAAAACAACAGAACTACCAGTCGAAATAACAACCCAACAGAAGATTTATGCGGATCGTGGATCATGCCACAGATATATTGCAAAAAATTTCATTATTTTAAACAGAAAAACACACAGAAGATATCAAATAATAAATTAGTTACCATTGTTTCCAACAACGGCAATTAAAGCCCGAATCAATATTGTTAAGACCTAATAGCATAGCAGTTATAAACGTTAATTGCAAAGTAATTAGTGATTTCCTGGCTTAACTGATAATTTTCACATTTAACGTACCATTATAGTCTTTAATTCAAAGTAATGTTATTTATACTGGTAAATAAACATGTAATAATAAAAAAACAAGCGTTGTTTTTTTCTTTTTTTAATTTTAAACATTGGTGAGATCGGTTTCTAAAAAAACAAAAATTTTAATATTTCAAAAGCTGCTAACGGATGAGAGTATTTAATCAAAGAAGATGTTGGTGGCTTGCTTCATTATTAATGTATATTTGGATAGAAAATAGAAGTTAAGAGGATTAATACAGATGACAATGCTAAACATAAGAATGAGCGTAAACGCACAAAAGGGATACTGAGGAATTTATAATAAATAAGAGAGAGAGACAAGGTGATTCATAGTCAATATTATTTAATTTAGTATTGGCTTATGTACTAAGAAAAATATTTAACAGCACAATAAAAACAAAAAGGAGGGCAAATTGCAATGTATGCCGATGACATCCTGATCGTCTCCAAAAAGACAACCAAGAGGAAACAATAAGAGGAAGCGAAAAAATAAGATTGAAAATAAATTAGGGAAAAGCAAATATGACGCGAATGAACAAAAAAAAATAAGAATAAAACAGTCGAAATAGTCGAAATACATATTTGAGGTGGTAGATACGCTTAAATTCTTTGGTGTTGTGATAATAAATGATGGAAGAAGAGATTCAGAAATTGAGGAAAGTATAACCAACAATGTAATACGGGAAAATGAAACAAAATTGCGAATTTATAAAACAAAAATGAAACCAACGACGATGTACGCTGCGGAGATCACAACAATGACAAAAAAAGAAGAAGAGGAAGAAATGAGAATACAAGAAAGGGAGATAGACCCAATAATAACAGATAAAAATGAGGATGCACAACAAATTATAAATTGGCAGAAAAGATGAAAGGAGGTGGTGTTGACAAAAAAATCGAAAAATGGAAGTTAAATGATAAGCAACAATTTATGACAACTGAGTGGATAGCAAGGAAATGGGAGACCAGACCTACATTGGTGTAGAAAGTGAGAACGGACTTTGACGCAGCCGGAATCCACAGATGGCTGGAGAGAAAGCTAGAGAGGAATATAGAGAGGAAGATATGTGATAGGATTTGAATAGTAGAAGAGGGAGAGTGATCTTCCCCAAAGTAATAGTTCCAGAAAGCTATACGGGGAGCAATACTTCCATTGGGGTGATAAACCATTATATACATATATTTGGATAAGGTGCCCTCAAATATATACATTTATAGCAGTCACCCTGTATAGCAACAAAAAATAATAGTAGTGTTGAAAATTATCGGCGCTGTATTCATCAACATTCCCGCTATAAGTTCTGCTATTCCATTTATTCGGTCACAATTTCAGAGCAAATTAATGGAAATGACGCGGGGCACCGCGTTATTGAATAGACAGCGCGAAATTAGTTTTAGCTCAAACGCTCTTGCAATTTGAAGCCAAGTCCGTGACCCGGATGAGATTTTTCTGTTACCTGGGCGGGCAGTCAGCAAGCCGGTTACGAAATATAATGTTTTCTTTGTACTTATATCTATACATATCTGTATACAATGGGAATTTTTACGGAGTGCAATGTTTCGTAAGTACCGTTGCAAAATACCAGCATTGATTGATTCCAATAAGGCGGCGTACTTACGGGAAGTTAGAGTAAACGATTTGAATACTCAGCAATTAGAGCCGCCTAATAATTCAGCACCGCATTATTTATAAATGTAGCCGGCAGAACGGTTTAAACTTAGTCAGTTGCGACCTACTTTAAGCGTTCAATTGTTCTATTAGAATAGCTTTCCACATTTACACGTAATTTTAATAGCAAATAAATCTGTATAACGAAATGATGAAAATCAACAAAAAACAAATTTATGAAAATGGAAAAATAACTTGTAAATTCATTACGAGGCTCCAAAAAAGAGAAAGAAAATAATTACGTGCAAATGAGAATGTCCGAGGAAAATAGCATAAAAAAACAAAATAGAAATATTTAAAAAGTCCTTTATTATTTTTTTAATTTGAAAAAATCTTTACTAATAAGAAAGTAAGATGTAAGCTTATGTTATGTTAAATTGCATTACTTTAGCTCATACAAGTTAACAACCACTTCTGATTTAATACATATAAACGTATCTAACAGAGAGGATAGGTGTACAGGCTGAATCATTTTTGATCCTCACCATGAAGATCTCCCTCTTTGCTCGAAATAGAGGATAGGCTTAATTTTGGCAAAGTTGCTAAATTTTGTGTTGTGTGAAGAGAAAATGGACCTGTGAAGCTGATGTCCTAAATTAAGCTAAAAAAAAATGGATCCTCCTATCAATCTTACCATTATCAACTTATTTATTTCTCATTGGCGCCATATTGGATTTTACTAATATTTATTTAACAGTTAATTTGCAAACATTCTGCCAAAAATATGCAATCGTAAAGTCATATTTGCGGTCGAAATTTCTTTTACGTAGGTAGTACGTAAATGATTCATACAGACGCACACACAAACACATATATGTGATACGGAAAGATTATTTAAGTAATGGGAAATGTCATATCTGGGCGTTGATATGACGTTCCGCTGCCGACGTATAGCAACCGGAATAAATTCGGTTAAACATGTGTTTAGATTAAATGTTGTAAGACTTGGCAGCGTAATTTGCGGCACATTGTTGTGCGTTATTTAAATGGACTTTACCTCTTTCTAAACGAGCGGAGTTTTTTTTTTTTGGGTGTCGTGCAATATTTAACGTAACTTTCCAGATTAGATTTCATATGGAACTGTTGCAAGGGCTATGCAAATTACGAAGCGCTCGGCTATGGCTCATAGAAGTTTATAATGAAAAAATTAATTCAATAAACCGTGTTCATTGACTTCGTTTTGTTAAAACAAAAAAATATATTATCAATTAATAAATTTATTACAGCAGTAAACAACTTTTATCGAATTGAAACTTATTTATCAATATAATTAATACCGGTTTATTGATTTACTTTCTGAGAAGCGAAACAAATTTAGGGATTTTTCATTAAACCTGAATAAATGTATTCTTTACATCAATAAATCTGTTTATTGTATACATTGTATATAGGAAAGTATGTGTTCATCGATATAATAATAAATCAGCCATTTATTAGAACGATAAATTAGTTCGTTGGACCAATTTTGATAAAAAATCATCATTATCTATAATTTTTGGGATAATTAAGATAATTGAGATCATTTAACGTAGCAGTGGTCCAAATTTAATTTAATTAAATTTAATTAACAAAGTGGCAGAATATCCAGTTTTTATATTAACTAGTTTCTACAAGGTGATGATTAATTGTTGCAAAGTCAAGTGATCCTGCATACGAATCACAATTTGATGTCAGATAATTGTTGAATTAAAGAGAAGTATCCAAAAAAATAACATACAGGTTGTTCTATCAAAAAAGGAAATGTGCGCTGTGCATAGTGAAACCTATGTATATACTTTCCACTCACGCACTAGCTTTGGTTGTGTCTTTAATAACAACTCCTACACCTTTATAATTAGTTACCGAAGCGGAGAGTTGCAGAAATAAAATAATATAATAGAGACTTATTAATGCGTAGAAGTAAAATATATGCCATTTAAAGAATATCATCATTTGTTGAAGTAAGTGGATATTATTTAGTAACTGCTGATTAGAGGCAGGCAGATTGTACGCTTATATCACGCCGTTGTGCGAAAAACATCCGTTAGTTGCCAACGTTGGCGCAACAAAATGAACAATAAGAGATAAACTAAAATGTAGAAGATTATGTTCATTATAATAATTCTATAAAAACAAAAAAAAAATAGGAGATTGCAATATAAAAATGAATATCAGAATCTAGAATCTTCCAAATTGCCAGAGCTTTAATAGTGAACTATTTTGATCAATTACCTTCTGCGTTTCCAGCTGCAGAGCTTCATATGACTCATGTTTTTTTTCTATATTAAATTAAACCATCCCCGAAATTATATAATTGTAAGGATAGGTTGATGTTTCATATTGATTTTTAATAGCATTAATCAATAGCATATGTACAAACATTGCAAGCTCTTTTCCATTTATTTTATTTTAAAATAATTATTTTAAAATAAAAAAAAAAATTAAAAATTTTACAAATTTATATTTTGATGAAATTTAATCTTCAACGTAACAATTGATTATATTGTACCTAAACTAATCTAATTTATTCTCGTCGTGCTTTAGCATGAAACCGGTCGCGATATTTAATTAAATTAGAGAATTTGTGAGAAAAAGGACCTTTTTATTTCTACCTTTCATGATGAAATTAAGTGATCGCCTCTGATATTTGCGGCAAGGATGGAAAGGAGCCTGTCGATGTAACATCGACCGCTGGTACTTTTTAAATCTCGTGGTTAAAATTCGAGTTATAAGAATTTTCAAAAGACTTTTTCTCTTGAAGTAGTGAAATTTGAATGAGCGCTATTGGAGAATCATCTATTTTTATTGCTAAATAGTCATACAGAACGTTTAGAGAAAATAGAACACACGACCTAATTTTTTCAATTTTAGTGAGATTTTATTATGACGTATATAGGATGTTTCAAATTTGCATACACACAGCATAAACAAAACAAAGCAGCCTTTCTTAAGCCAACCATCTATTATTGGAAGATGGATCAATTTTATAATTTTTCAAATAGTTTGGAAACGAGTAAGTTTAGGTGTAAGTTTGTTTGTTGGAGGAAAATATATAGAAATGCCTCAACACAAGGGTTGCTATTTAAAAAATTTACTTTTGTTTGGATGAGACTTTTGGTATGTCCTGGATATCATTGTTATTATTGTTATAAATATTTATTACGTCATTCATCAGAACCTCAAAACTGATGTGGTGTATTTGAGACTCTTGCTAGATACGTTATATCGTTGAATGTAGGTAAACTTAAGCGAGTTATGCAAATAATTCATAATGTACAGGATGTTTCCTTTGAAATAATAGGATTAATATTATCTTTGATTTAATCAAGCCTGCCATGAAATTAAATAGAATAGAACTTTATCCATAACAATGTTCAGCAGATTTCAAGAACGTATCTTCATTACCTTCAGCGATACGTCTGATAGATCGTTGATGCCATCGAAAATGACCTTGCGTACAGGACCCAATAAGTTTAAATATTACTGTAGCGATATTGATATGAAACAAGCACACTGTGGAAGTCAATTGTTTATTAATCTATTGTACAATTAAGAGCTTTCGCGTGCTTGATAAGAGTAAACATTTCTGGAAATTATTTGTATAATATCGTTGTTTATTGCTCTTTATCGATATTTTAGTCTATATTTTCTTCAATTTCAAGGTGAAATGCATTATTTCATAAAATTTTGTATATTAATAGCTATATCGCAGTACGCTGACGTCAATTTAATTGTTCTTCTGCTAATTATTGTTTTGAAAATGTGTACATCTTATCTACGCAAGCATTCACGCAACGTTGTGGAAAATATCAAAAACTGCCGGATTTAATGGAAATACAGGCATGCAGTTGCAGGATAACCGACCGAGATATTTTGAATTTATAATGGTTCCTTACATTTTTACCTTTTACGTATTAAGATTTATCTATTGTTTATGTTAAGCATGTAAGTAAAATAACTTGTTGAAAACTTTAACGGTTTAAATTTAAATTAAATTTAAATTTAAAGATTAGTCCCTAGATTCCGAGAGAATAAATACCAACAATGGGAACAATTGCTTTGGAGATTCGTGTATTCCCTTTGTCAACTGTGTGAGCGAACGATATATGAGAAAAATCGCATCTTTAAGGAAGCCCAACATAGGTATTAACTTTAACCATAGGAATAGAACCCACCGCGATAAGCAATTGTGGAATTTCCCTTTCACAGAATATCGTAAAAAGTTGTTAGGGGACAAGAGATCAGCGTATGTTTCGATCGGCAACTTATAAAATTGCATGCGGTGATTGAGGAGAAGCTTATATTGAACCAACCGAATGGGCGATTGGTACCAGATTCAAAGAACATATTTCCGCTATGGAAGAATCAAATCCTGAAGTGTATAAACAGAACACATCAGAAAATGCCTAGAAACAATAACCAAAAAATATAATGCTTAGATAGCTTAGCGATAGAAGCAATAGAAGGTAGAGATATGAAAAAAACTCTCGAAACCACGCTGATGACGCCGGGTAGGCAGAAACATGTCCGTGTGTTAGTGTATTTTTTTCTCTCTCCTTTTATTGCGTTTGCCGTGAATTATTCCATCAATACCACGAGGAAGCTAAGCTATCTTACCTGAAGTGTAGTAAAACACATGAAATTAGAAAACCTCAAATTAATGAGGAACGTAACGAAAAAGAAAGAAGAAGCAAATTTGTTAAACAGGGAGAGGTCCACTTAGCTACTCAGTTTTGATGGATTTTGGCCAGTGGGAAACAATTGTTCCGAGTTAATCTAATAACTTATACGGTGGGGAGTTTGCTACCCTTTAACCCGCTATCATTACTCATTTTTAAATAATAATAAATTGCCCTGGATGGAACAATGTGCTAACAGATCTCATTGTAATCGCAATTACGATTTCAAAAATGTCGAGAACCAACGAAACAGGATATTGAAGTCACTAAACATGCAAGAGCCAACTTCAAATGAAACCAAATTGAATAATTCATAACACGTAATCACGTTAAGTAATTCCCCAATAACATAAGGGAACTTGTTTCTCAAGCAAATGTCTGCCTGTAGGTATTGTATTGCGCAATTATTTCCGCAAAATATGTCATTCGGTCTAAATTATTTCTGGGTATTCGTTTTTTTAAATCTTGTTATATAGTTGGCATTAGACTCTGCATACACGGAATCGATATCTTGGTAATCGGTTAAACGTAGATAGATATCACGCGAAAATGATGTAAATTTACTTGGAAAAGTATAAAAAAGATTAAAAATAAAAATTTTGTCATGTATGTTCTTTGATATATTTTTTTTCATTTAATATTTATATGTTTGAATAATTGATATATGAATGATTAAGACTACTTTCACCGAATCTGTGTATTTATTAGAATTCTAACTCATCTATACAAATGATATGGAGGATAAAGTATAGCCAAATGTTTGTACTGAAACAAAAAAGAAAGGTGTATCCTAGATTCAGGAAGGACTTGTACAAATGAGTGATAACCAGGTGGCTGGTGAACAGTGGATCTACATCACTAAGCCTGCAGAAACGAGTACACTTTCCGTGTGCTTCACGAAATTAACAGAGCCTAGACAGGCTCGTGTTTTGTTGACTCTCGGTGAAACCAGTAAGCAACACGTTGGAAACACGTGCTTTGGAGTGACGAGTCAAAGTTTGAGGTTTTTGGGCAAAATCGAATTGAAAAAATTATCCCGGACGGCATTGTGTCAACAGTGAAGCAAGGGCGTAGTTCTGTGTTACTGAGGGGATGTTTCCCCTTTGCTGGGACGGGAGATTTATGCAGACTCCAGGGTGTAATGAGGAAGGAAAATGATTTTGCAATACTCCAGAATCATGCAGTGCCATCAGGATTCATGCATGACAACGACCCAAAACACACAGCGTTAGTGTGTAAGAACTATCTAAAGGAGTAAGAAGAACAGCACACCCTGAAATTAATGACATGGCCCCCACAAAGCCCAGATTTGAACCCGATAGAGTTGTTGTGGGATGAACTGGACAGGAGGATCCGAAAAATATGCCCAACTTCACAAGAACATTTACGGAATATTCTGCAACATGAACGGATTAATATTCCACAATCCGTTTTAACAAAACTTATCGAAAGAATGCCTAGAATAGTTCGAGCGGTGATTAACAGCAAAGAAGGTTTCTTCGATGAAAAAAAAATATAACGTTCAGTATGTTATATTAGGCCAGAATAACTTTTTATTTATTTATTTTTGTCTTTTTTACCTGTACATACAATAAAATTGCATTTTGTTTTTATTTTCGTTTGTTTCCGTAACCTTTTCATGTTTTTTACCAACGTACCGAACTTCTCTGAACGGCAGTGTACATTATACTATGCGTAAGGCCAGTGAAGCGAAGTTAACCCATTTACGACACCACCAATCGCTACGAATTGTTATACTTCGCGTTTGTTATTGGTAATATAAGATATAAGAAAGTATCTAATAAGTATTTGTAGGCACTATAAATATAATTAAAAATTATTGTGACATACAGGGTGAGAGAAGAAATAATTCCACATTATTAAAGATTTGCTTTTTGCACACCCTGTATATCAATTTCACATTTAAAGAGTCACTTTGCATAAGATTTCTTTACACTGAATAGATTTGTCGGTTTCTACTTTAAGTATTATCGTAACTTACAGAGTATCAAAGCGTTTATTTCAAGAAAATATTTTCCATTTAAAAAACATAAGTTGGGTACACTTGTTCTCTAACTTCTGGAATTGTAAAATCGCGCCTATTATGTAAGCAATACGAAGCTAACATTTTCTGATAAGATAGAGTTCCTTTGAAATATATTTCCGTACATACAAGGTAACATGTATACGCTCAGGTGCGAAAAGTTCGAACCATCCTTGTTTCATTTTCATTTCTACTTCTAAAACTCTGGATTTGCAACATAATGCATGTAAATTGAAATAAAAGATATCAGTCTGCTGACTTCTTGTTTTACATTTTGTCAACAAACGCGAAATGACGTTTTTGTTAACAAATTTATGGTTAAAATAATCGAAAAGATATTCAGTGTGCCTTGTGCTTATTTTTGTATTTTGAGAAATTTCTCCGGTTTTCTAAAAAAAAATCTTTAACTTCAACGGATACGGCCAAGGCAGTAGCTTTAATTTAAGATAATAGTGGCCAATATCATACTGCTGAGGTACTGGGCGTTACTTCCTCAGCAGTCCAAAGAGCCCTTCTGCGTTTTAATGAAACCGGCACCAATACTAGGAGATCAGGATCAGCCCACAGAAGAGCAACATCCGAACGAGACGATCCGGTCGGGAAAGAATTTGAGGAAGACAGGGAGAGCGATTTGCTCAATGTAATATTGTCGAAAGAATCCGCTATCGCGGAGGTTCCATTATGGTTTGGGCTGGCATAAGTAACGAAGTCCGTGCGGAATTGGTGGTAGTTGATGGAGGTTATATGACGGCTGCAAGGTACACGAACGCGATTTAAGAAGAGCAAGTGGTTGCTTCAGCTTCATTTTTAGGGTCCAATTTGATTTTAATATATCAATAAATAATCCTACATTCGAAATTGTTAGGTGAAAGCTTCATGGAATATTCGATAATAAATATACAGCAAATTCATGGAATATTATAATGTACAAGTTATCACTCTTAAAAAATTGTCGATAAAATCATGGCAATTTTGGTAGTGCAATCTGAGAGAATCTGCAAATTTCGCAATTTTCGATTTTTTACAAATAATACATTTGTTTACTTATTTGAAAAATTGGCGCATCTATTTCGTATTTAATAACAATAGAAATATTTTAAAGAAGAAAAGAACCTACTTGACGTCGATGACCTGTAAGCCGTATTTAGCGACGTCCCTTTTCGTTTATGATACGCGCCATTCATAGATAAACGCAGAGTGTTTCTCTGAAAAGCGGCAAAGCTGTCGAGGCGACCTTGTAGGTCACATTCTTCTCCGTACTGGTTAGAAAACCTACGACCAGATGATTCGGTTCCCGCAACAATGCCTTCCACATTTTTGCGACGTAAGGACACCGAGGAAGGCTCGCAGTCCTCCTTTATCGGGATTTGTAGGATAGCGGCCGCTTTAGGGGCGATCGTTGGCGGCGGCGTGCTAACTGCAACTTTCGCCTTGTTATTCTTTAAAAAGTCCACCTTTCTAAAGCCCAAATACGTTAGCTGGTTCTTGTAAACTCGATGCTCGTTTATCGGAGTTTTTAGTATTGTCTCTATGGAATCGCTGACCGGGTAATTAAAGTTCTGCAAGTTTTTTATAGCTTGCCGATTGAAATAGTTCCTTTTAAACTCGACACTATCGCGTATGCTCGAGAGAGACGGACTTTTCTGTATGGTGTTCATTTCTAGTTCGTTTGCGTTCCTGTGGTGTAAAATTTTATTGCCTATTAAGCGGAGAGATGCTCTTACGGACTTGGAACGTTTTAAATTATTTGTACTAGTAGTGGTTTTACTAGTGCAACGTCTTTCCACTAACATTTCGGACATTTTCTTCGACTTCCTTTTATACTTTCGCTCAAGAATCACTTTTCCCATCACTTAAGTAAGGGTTAATAAAACATTCGAATCCTTATTGCATTTTTCTATTAGAAAATAAACACAAAACATTAACACAAACACATAAAACTTTGGTTTTAAACGGTAACTACATGAATTCTTTCGTTTAATCTATCAATGACTATCAGTATCACTTCATCACACGATTACACATAACGCTATCATTTAGTAATCCCGTATTGCAACGTTTCTTTGTAGTTGATATTGCACGTTTTCTAATCTATTTATTTTGACGCTGACGGGAGCTTCAAATGGTCGCGTCATTGCATTTCACAGTCGTCTCGCTTTGACTGGTTTCTGAACACGAACGGAACAGCTGTGTGTGTATTTCGAACAGCGTGCCGGACTTACGTATAGTATGCCTACGGGTGTGCGGCATGTATTATGCCATCTACATACTTGCAGAGAAGGGGAATCTCGTAACGGTCAACGACTTTCGTCTTTAGGAGCTCTTGTTGTAAGTGTCGGAGTTGTATGGGGAAAGACGCGTGGTAACCAGCTAAATAAACGGTGGTGAGTGGTTTCTGTCCTATGATGTAGATCCGTGTCGCTTATCTTTAAGTCGTTTAAGGAGTGGGTATATCAATCTGAAAGTTCACAAATGCAAAGAGTACGCAAGGCGATGATCGAAAGCAGCAACCTTATTTGTTCTTGAAAGGTGTGGAAATTCGCAAACATAAAATATTCCGATAATAATCTAATTTTTCGTATAAGGATGAAGATGTTATATAAGACGAGCACAGGAATTTAACAGTTGTGTGGTACAGTAAGCAGGATTGCAAAACTATTGAGGCTGGAGTAAAAGAAACATAAAAAAATTGACTCGTTATAAATGTGAGACGCTCAAAAGAGGAGGTGGCAGTTCCATTCATTCTGACCCTGACCGATTATGAAAAAAAAAATTACCCCTTTACCTAACTTTATCAATTAAAGGTTTACCAATGTTTACCATCGCGAAAGTTATGCTGATATTCTTGGTAAATTTATTATTACCGCAATAACTACTAAAGTTAGTGTTTTGTTGACTCTTGAGGCAACACGAACCCATTCTCATGCGACGAATAAACACGAGTCTGTCTAGTTTCTGCTAATTTCTTGAAGCGCAGGGAAAGTGGCGAACTTTACTTATTACACAGACATCGATATTGCTTGCAAAACAGCACTGAGTAATCCTTCAGTATCTGTTCCTGCTCCTACAGTTTTGGCCAAGGTGACAGTTCCTAATGAAGACTCTTCAGTAATTGTACACTTTTAGAGTACTTTTTGCCCTGATCGCGAGAACTGATAAAACAAACAATGAACTGATCGCGACCCAGATAGCTACTCGAACAAAATAGAGAGATAGGCAATAATGATTTTTTTTACATTCTTGAATTCCGAGAATTTAACATTTCGTTGTTATTACGAGGGAAAGTTTTTAGAAAAACAATGAAACGAAAATTTTTTTGAACAAATCGTTTTTCAAAATATTCGCCACTATGATCTGTTCCAACCAATTCTCTAAACATTTTTTCCATTCTGGGAGGAGGGGGATTTCCAAAGCATGGTTTTTGAGGGCTTCAGTAGTTTCTTAAGACGTGTAGAAGTTTCCACGTTCTTTTAATTTACCACTGGCACATAAAATTTTTGAATTGTGACAAAAATTGTATTTTGCGATGTGACTCCTCATTTTTTCGGATACACTCAAACTTTATTCCACAAAAATGAACTTGAGCAAAAGAAAAAACGTTTTCTTAAGTAACCAAATTTAATCCTGAACTTATTAATTTATGTAGGTACAACATGGGCATGTTCGGGTAGTTGTTGATTAAATTACATATTTTGCAAGAAGATTTGCTCGTAAACCAAAATGAATATTTTATCACAAAAAATTAATAATTGATGCATTTAATATTCTCCTAAATTAAAAAGATACCTTTCGAAAATCTTAATTTGCCATAATTCTAGCACCGAATAGAATTGGTGTCGAATTTTTCAAGAATTAGTTTTATTTATTCTCTTAGATTATGCTTCGAATGAATTTTGCAGTTATTATATTCGAAAATATAAAAATAAAATTTTTAGTTTTAATAACTATTTGCATTGTTTTCTGTGTATTTTTTGAATGCCGTCAAAAATATGTTTTATTAAAGTTTGTACGTTAACGTTGAAGTTTATCAATGATATTTTTCTTGTCCTGCTTTACAATGAAAATTCGAGATACGGAATAAATTAGCATTCTTCCATTTTAGTACGTTTGTATAGACGCTAAGGTTGATTCAAATTATTCGAGGATTACGACGTCTTAAAAATTAATTTCACTCTGTTACAAAGGATTTATTCTGCACACCGCTGTTACATATTTGATGATGATTTTACGGTGCTCTTAAAAGTGGCTTACTTCTTAAGGAGTGGAAATTTTTACTTTAAATCTCTATTTTAATGCTGAGCACAGCGGACTTACGCATTTACTTTTATATGAAGTTTGCGTTTTAATAATCTGGTTAATCCCTTATTTATTTTGTATTTCCTCCTAAGTGTCAAGGGCAATCTATACCTTACGGTGCACTAGCTATATGTCATACGTCATAAGGGTACCCTCGTACAACTGCAGATAATTACATGAGGGTTATTATACGTTTCTAAACAAGGAGAATTTGCTATACGTTGGTCACAAATAAAAAAAAATGTTAAAAACCTGAATGTCTCATATTCTTTATGAGTTTTTGTTAGGTAACAAACAGATGGATACGGCTCCTCTAATTCTTTATCGAAAAGGATATATATATTTACTCGAGATAGGGAGAAGGGCAAAAATGGTTTTTATTCACAATTTTCTCTATAATTCCGTTCTATAGCGACAAAGAAACAACATTCATCACCTTCCATCTTCTCATCTGCCTCACCTCCACCTGATTTTGTTCCAGAATGTCAAACAAAAAATGTGTAGACAGCGATTTTTGTTACGCCAAGAAGGTGTTGGAGCTTTCAAAAATGATGCTTTAGAAATACCACCTTCAGAGTAGAAAATATGTTTCGGGAATTGCTTCCAACGTAAAAATGGATAAATCTTAATGGCGAATACTTTGAAAAGCAATAAAACGATTTTTAGCAAACAATTTGTTTTCTTTCATTGTTTTTGTAAAAACCTCATTTTCTATTCGTTGTTTGCCTCCTCTGTTATGCTTTTCGTATGTCCTATATATTTTTTTCAAAATACGTTGGCTGAAGCTGAATCTCTACCAGCACATTTACACATTTTTCTACATTATTCTTGAAGCTACACCAAGATAAAGTTATCGTGAAATATTTTCAATTACTAACAACACGAGTATTTATTTATTTCTAGTAGTTTTAAGATAAACAATATCAAAGTATGCCGTGGATTATTCCAAGCTTAATTACTGCAGACTAGAACGCCGAGATTTCAAAATCTCATTAAAGCGCCGAATTCAATAAAGTTCCCAATCGCAAAGGGGATTTTGAAAGTCTCCTGTCGTAATTTAATGATTAACTTGTGCCGAGATCTTTTCCCAATCATTAATTGAAATTCTTGCGACTAAATGAGTTGGAGACTGTCTTCTTCACTGGGGAATATCCATTTAAACGAACGATAATGTCTTTTGTACCGTAGGGAGGAAAGCAATCGTGCGGAAAATGCGTTGAATGACAAACCAATTTATCAGGAAACCCAAGATTTTCACTAGAAGTAAGAACTTCTTTCTTTTGAGCTCGGTTCTTCAATGTAAATGCTTTGAATAATGTCGTTATTACGAAAGCACTCAGTCTCACGTAGAATATTAACGTATGGGATGTTTTTAAGGATAGTTTAACCTTTGCTTGGATTTATTGTTAATCCGCAGAGATTATTATAATTATGGCTCAATATGGAAAATCGGTATTCTGTATGGAATATTTTAATTTAATTTTAATTAATATAATTTTGATTAGGTATTACTAAAATAAACGAGAAAACTCGTTTATTTAAATGTATTCCGTTGCTTTTAATTTACTTATGCCAACTTTTTTTCAGTCCTCGGAGCACTTCTAGAAGTCGGTTTCGGACAGTCAATTCTCCTTTATCGCCTTTATCGACTAAAAGTAACACTATGAAATGGTAATTTCAATTGAAGGAGAAAGAAAATGTCTTATGATGCCCGCCCGCAGACGAGTCTAAAGCGCCCGAAAGAATATTTCTTGAACGTTTTATTAAAAAAGAAGCGATGCAAGCTTCGCAATTCTTTTGCCAACTACTTCATGTTTCATTAATGAATGTGTATAAGTGAGTCAAAGATAATTTCTCTTCTGACCATTCTATAGAAAACCTTTTTGACTACAAATTATTCCGATGCGAGTCTTACGTAAACTAAAATACTCAAGTACACAGGATGAATCGGAAGGAACGCGGTTTTTAATGCCTTTCTTTCATTCCTGACAGCTTTCTTCAACATTCCCTACATTTATCTATCCTACTTTTTTAGATAATTAAGATTTTTGTGATTAAGTCAACGAACACGTGAAAGCGAAAATAAATGGGCGCGTAAGTCAAAACTAGAGTACAAGCAGCAGCTGCAGTTACTAAAATGTGGGTATTATAAAACAATTTATTACAAGCGCCACATTAATAATTTTTGTATTTGATGAACTGCGTTGTTCGATAGAATAATTTATAATTTCCTCGTAGCCTCTGTATATTTAGGATTAAACGATTCAATACTGCTAAACCCTGAGGAATTTGTAGAAATAGACGTCAGTAGAAAGCCAAGGCAAATTTTCTGATACTTCTTCCACACAGTTCCGGCAGCGAGTGAATCCCTACACACACACGTTCGCAGCTACAAATTAACGTAGACGGGTCGACATCCCTCGCGTTAAACAACTTCGTCTTTTATCTTTTCTCGTCAACGATTTGCTACGGGACAATAGGTGTTAGTAGTCTAAAATGGATAGCGCCGAAAACGTAACGTAAAGTTCGGAATTTCGCAACAAAATTTTCCGGATGTCGTTAAACGCAGTGTAAAACACAAACTCCAATCTCCGTAAAACGATATATTACATCGAATGAGTTTTATTTCGAGCATATAAATATAAAAGGACGAGACTAGCCGTTGTTGACTGGTTAAATACGAAGCATGCGGGAGCGATTTCGGAAAAATTGTAGTTGCTTTAATAGTTATGGCGAGAGAGCGTAAATAGTTATTGTTATTAACCGAGGTAAAGATTGCGCTGTAAGAAAATCGTTCACGGTTTTCATTCAAGGTTACGGTGAGTCTTCAACAAAACATCTTAAAAAATCAGAAATGTCTGCAGTAACAATATACCGTAAAGACGTCTTTATGCGGCCCTTAGATGCTCAATACTCGGGATTGTACAAGTCCTAGACAGAATTGAATGGCTGTGCAGTGCGAATCAAAGAAAATCACAGAAAAATTTTACGTGGCGCGCAATATTTTGCCATTTGTTTTCGGGCCATTGCCGAGCGAATTTTCCGTTATATAGAGGCTCGAACAGAGTAGTTACTCGTCCTGCTCGCAGAACTTTACTTACCGCTTCAGGATGGACATTCTTTCCCGAAACGTGTTGTTTTTTTTATTTGCGCTTATACAGGGACTTTTTCTGACTTCGTCTAAAATAATCCGTTCCTCGCGAGCGTCCAAGATTTTTTTGCGTTCCAATCGTAATCCGTTTTGTAACAAAGCAATGCTATGTTCTTTTTCGGCGATGCTAAGTTCTCGTATTTTACGACTTTGTGTCTGTTGTTTTCATAAAACTAACTAAATTGGATCTATTATGTAAATATAAACAAAAAGTAGATAGAACGGTACTTTCCCTATTTTTGCCGGGATACCTCCGGCTAAGTCAAAAATCTTTAATTTCAAAAATTTTTTGTCGCATTTTTTTTTTAAATTCTTATTTTATGCGTATATATAAATATTTCAATTAATTCCATTTTAATGTGAGGGACCGTGACGTACAGTTATCTAGAAAGGTGAGGACTTATTACAGGAAACGATATAACTAGACTTACTATAAGGAAAAGGAAATCCAGCATGCCAGAATGAAGACATTCACCAAATTCATTTGGCACAACATGTACTAATCACTGAAGAGAAACACCGAAATGGCATTCAACTGTATCGAACGTACAGGTTCCCCTTGGAATTTAGTTCGGAATGCTTCGTTGTTATCCACATTTTCGGAGATGTTGTACGTGCCCGTCTAAGTTAACTGGATTCGAACAATACACAGATAAATACCGAACTTCAGAACTGCGCGATAATTCGCAAACATTCTTCAATAGGAACATTTAGTTCATCAGTATGCAAAATTTTAATTGAATACTAACACGGATATTATTGCAGTTATGTATATTCTAAGTTGGTACCGAAGTAATGTAATAAATTGGCTGAAAATAATAAAAACGAATTTTATTATCAAACCGTTTATCCAAGAAATCATATTATTCGGTCTGTTGATTCACGTCGTAAATAAAAAGAGTTATTTCCTTTAACTTCTATGAATCCAAGACTCAAGTTCTGAAAGTAATATAAATATCTTCCCGTAGAAGATTTTAACTTATATAAGATTTTGAACAAGTACGATTAAAATCTGGAATACGAAGATAAAACCAGTTTAATGGTGCTTTGCATATTAAATATAGCACTTAAAGATAAAGAAACTAAAGTTTATGGACGCTTTTAAAGGATTTTTAGTGGAGCAACGCGTTCGGAAAAGTGTATTAAAGACACTAGAAAATTAATGTAGAGCAGAGGTAATGAAGTACAACGTAAGTGAAATAGTGTAGAATAATAATAATTCATGAGGATAAAGTATTGAAAAACAATTAACAAATTACAAAAAAAAATGTAATAAAACAAAATAATTTGAAAATCAGTTAATTGTTTTTAACTGAGAACAGTACGGTTAAAAATGATGGAGAATTAAGTTAATCGAGTACACTAAGACAATGCATGAGAAGAAATATCACTAAACGATTAAACAACCAATTCGCTAACGTGATTCTCCTTATGTTTTTTTTGAAAAATGGAAGCTTCCCAAAGTTACACCAGGTGCAGCTGGTTTGCTCACCTATGAACTGAACTATTTTGTAGATACATCCCGATTTTTAAAAGCTAAAAATATTTCTGTTTTTATGCTGTCGAAACGCATTTTTAAAGATTTATGAATTTTCTTTTTTTTATCAGTTTTTTACTTTTCTGCACATGTGGTTGGTGTAAACTCTACATGAGGGTCAGTAGTCTTGGTGATTGCAAACTAATTCGGAAATAGCAACTTCTTTGGGTGCATGTCAACATTGCTTCCCTAAATTGCACAAATACGTGAGCTCTAATGAAGTCCCTGTTTCACAAGACTTGCTGCTCCTTTTCAAGGAACACTTCTCAAAGCTCACTGACTGGTTTATAAGATCCTTTGAGGAAGACAATGTCGAGAAATTCGCATCATTTCCATGGTCAAGCTCCACCAAAATTCATTTCGCAGGAAAAAGAGAATGTAATTGAATTCTCTTGCGACAACAGCTTGAAAACAAAATTGTCACCAATTGTTTTCACCATTTATTTCGTTTTTTTTTTGTATTTTCATATTTTAGTTTGATGGTTCTTGTGATAGTTCAATTTTAATACATGTAAGCTTCACATGAGATCACGTGAGGTTCATCTCAAGAGTTATTTTCATTTTTATGTCATTGTATAAAAATTTTAACAAGGGCGCCGGGACAAAATATTAAAATTGTAAGTACGCCGCGGACCGATTAAGTTTGTGATTAAGTAAGCTGAAAATGGTTTCACCAATAAGATATTAAAATCTGTATTACTTGCAAGAACGACTGATTTGAACGACCCTGAATCGGCACAATCGCGGAAGAATAACGTAAGACACCTAAGTAATTCATATAAAAAATGACCTTCTCTAAAAAAAGTTTTATCAAATCATCTAATTATTTAACAGTTAAATTCTTGTGAAATAATGTCGGCGATGTTAAAATATTGGATAAAGTTGTGCAGTTTGCAGCAACAGCTCAATTTCTGCATTTCCGGTGTACCTCAACTAAATATATAAACTGAAGTTAAGGTCCTGGGCGTTTTATTTCCACGTCAAAAGCAAATGGCACCGCAATTATCGATTACAACTGCTCGATCTATAGAGCTACGTACACATAAGATAAAGCGTATTCTGCTTCGCTGCCAACATCTTTCACTCAACTCGTTTGATTTTGGTCTCTCTTTGCGTTAAAACGGTTTAAAATATTTTAATTTTATGCGGTAAAAGGCTGTATAAGCAATATAACGCGTTTTTGATTACAATATAAACTTTTTCCTTCTCTTTTTGTCTAATAATACAAAGCAGGAATAAAATGTGTACATGTGCTACGTAAATAAAAATTCATAATTAATAAGTTGAAAAATGCAATACAAGAAGTAAAATAAAACAAAATGAAATGTATAATTTGTATAATAAGCAAAGCAAGGTATGTAACATAACGTTGGTACTGGAAATGTAGTTTATATTTATGTTGCAAACGTTGAAAGTGGCTTATTTATGTACGTAGATCTCGTATAACTCTCCTTCTTCTTACCTCGCAGGATATTAACAAATTTACCATTTTAACGCAGGACATTAATAAAGTTACCGGCATTGACTATATCAAGAACGAACGTGGAAAATTTTGCAGATTCTATCACTTCATATCTTTCGTGGTAATGCTTCATCGATTCTATGGTCCTTATATTTGCAATTTCAAGTGAAAAGTGCTATCGATAGCAATTCCGTTTCACTTTAAATATATTTCGGTACTTATCACGTTTCATTGCCGCGTTCTTTTCTATCTAGTTCTACTTACATAAACCTGCATACATAAATATTCCATAAAAATTCATGGGTTAATAAATGAGGATTATGGCATTATACCTCGTATAATATCAGTTTAAGATACTATAAATAATTGAATAGAGTACAGAACCTTAAATAAAAAATATCGCTGATCATCAAATTAAATAAGTGAACAACCCGAAAAGCGAACGAAACATTATACGTGAAACTGCAAGAAATAACTTAACAATCAAAGGAGTTGGAAAATCTGCCCATATGCATATCTACGACCTAGAAGTTGAAACTGCTGAAACTTACTTGCAGCGTTATCTTTATTCCAAGAATGTTTTGCTGAATGTTATCAAGACTCAAACATTTGGTTCATCGGAACAAAAGTTAAGCCGCTCTTTATCTACAATTACAAACTCGAACTGGGTTTCTTGAGGGTTGCTACTGACATATCTTCTGCACCGGGGAAGTTATGTTATGCAACTTAACATGCAGGATTTGCACAATAAAATTAATCAAATGCACTTTGCGACGCGTCTTCGCCTTGAACTGAAGTTCACTATTAGCGAGATGTGAAGAATAAATTTACTTATTTTCCTTCAATGTCAAATTCGCAACTTATTTATATGACTGATGAAAACGAACTATTTATTAATCGTTTTTTTATTTTATTCTTAGAATATGTTCTTGGCAAAAGCTGGGGGGGAAATCAGCATTAGCAACCTAGCAGTGTACACGAAGCTGGTGACACATCCTGTTTAGATGTTACCTAAGAATTAATTTTAGACCTGTCAGAATATCTATTTTGATTAAATAAGTTAAATAAATTCAACTTATGTACTTAATGAAATTAGTGGTTTACTACGGTGCTGATGGCTGCATGCAGCAATGTCTACCGGTGATAAGTGAAATAAAAGAAAGCAATCTGCATTCACGAGGTCAAAGTAATACTAAAATAAATAAGTCGAAATAATATGTTCTTAAAACAAAACAGAAAACTCAAATAACTTCCAATATAGCGTAACATGAGAAGTCAAGGTTACAATTTTTTCTTGCAAGTTAGTATTTGGAAGAAGCGTGGCGTCACGGCATATATCTTCTAACGTAGAACTCAGTGGAAGAATTATCCGCTGGTCGGCAAAACCATGCGAAAAAGCACGGCGATTCTGATTTAAACACCTGAAAACCACTAGCGGGATAACGGTTAGGTAAACCGACAGCAGTATGTTCTCTAGACTTGAAAATATTCTACGTCGAATAGCAAAAGTAGACCGACGGGCAATATATTTCCCCGGACTTGGGAAAATATTCTATGTTGGATGGCGAAGGCTGCCCGACGGGCAGTATATTTCCCCGGACTTGGAAAATATTCTATGCTGGATGGCGAAGGCAGAGCGACGGGCAGTATATTTCTTCGAACTTGAAAAATATTCGTGCCGATCAGGTGTCTGTAGAAACGAAGATTTGAACGGTTTTATAGGCAATCTGCGTTAACCTTGAATATGTGATATACTTCAAATTATTTATTAACTGAAAGAAAATATCAGTCATAGCCATAGAGATATTTACCAAAATCTAAAAAATCTTAAAAATTCATGGGGCGCTGTACCCCGAAATTGGGGGTTTCGATCGCTAAAAAAATGCGTTGTTCTTATGCCATTTTAGTCTTTCAGTCTTTATAACTATAAAGAATTCCATGAAATAAATGAATTCCATGAAACTTCATGGAATTCTGCATTTTTGGGTTGCCGGTGCTCTGTTAGTTAGTTGGTTGGTGGCTAACACGAGTACGTAGACCCAACAACGCTGTATGGCAAAAACAGTTGCTCCTACTTTGAATTACTATTAGTAATTTTTCCCTCAACTACAGGTTTAAGAGATCTTTTCCCGCTGTTTAACCCCTAAAGGTGCCTTCCTATAAATCAATAATTTCAAACCACCACCGACCGATTGTGAAGGGTGAGTGTAGATTCTAGTGAGCGTAGAATGCCTCGGGAAATTCTGTTACCCCATTTGGGGAAAAGTATGAAGGAATGGAAAAATATAAATTATATTTGGGTTTCTTCTTAATTAATGGTAGCTACCGCCAAAAACGAATAAAATGCCAAACCACCTAAAAAGGAATCTTCGCTGCGTAGCCTGAAATGAACCTAATTTGATGCAACGTATCAAATTTTGGGCTGATTTTGTGTATAGGGAGATCATATACGGATACATGCATACCATACAGGTAGATGTATGTAATATACATATATTAAGCTTAGGCATGGATGAAACTGTGAGCGAGAACTTTCCATCGTTAAACTCGTTAGACCCCTATTATAGTTTCCATTCGCGAATCCTGATATTGGCAACTGATACATGTTGTGTAGGCTCTATCTTTCAGGTATGTAAACCGGTAAACTTCACAGATATTATTCTGAGGTAATTTCCTGGATTAGATAATATGTTCGCAAATCGGTAGAGCAACTGATGTCTAAATCATGTCGATGTCCCTTTTTTACGCCTTTTAGTACTATTTTTTTAGAATTTTGCAATTAGAATTTAGAATTTTTTTAAAATACTAAGGGCGAAACCTAAGATTAGATTATATTTGAGTATCTTTTTGGTTTGCAACACAATTAACAAATAATTCCAGTAGCAATGTTAAGGAAAAGTTTAGATACAGAGTCCGCGGAATTTTAGACAAGATCCGCATTTAATCATTAATATATTTTGAATTTTTTACAAAAAATTGTGAAAATAAAGAGCAGTTGATTGAGCAACAGGAGTCCAGGAGAATAGAAATATTTTTTTAAATGTTGAAAAGTGAATATTTCTGGTGTGCATCATTTTGCATTTGTTTTTGAATAATGTGGTTAACGTTAAATTAGCACGTATGTTTTTGTAAAGACCACTTCTTTAAATCCTGTCCAGGGGTTCTAGGGAAGAAAATAATTTTCATGATAGCGCCCCATCTTATCGGCAATTGCGAGAGGAAAATTAGACCAGTTACGGCACGAATTGGTGCCTCTTCCGCCATATTCATAAAACGAGAACTAGAGGGGGCGATAGTTCGACATGGGAGTGTTTATTCACATAAAATCCTGGCAAATAGAAGCCGGCATAACCAGTATATTTACCGAATCCTTGGAATGGAAAATAAAACTTCACGAATGTCTTTATTGGTGGAAATAGTTGGACAGATCTTGTTCACTTCGCTTATATATTTAAGTAGATTATTTACACAATTACAAATCTCAGTTTCCAATGTTTTCAACGTGTCCCAAGGTGATGGTTTTTTCAATTTTTTGATGGTGTACTTTATATGTTTTTCTATAATCTGCTAATAAGACATACAAAAATTGATTGATTTTTTTTCTTTGATATCAATGGAGGAAAAAACGAATAAAAAAAAAATACTTAAACAAAAAATATTCTTCAAAAACCCATCGATTCTACAAATGAATAAAATCATGCTGTAGGAAGAAAAGTAACTAGGCATTGAATTATCATATAGATAGCTATTTTCTTTTTTAAATCAAAATATCATACTCACGATGTTTCACTCAAATCGTTAATGTACATGTAACTAACACAAATAACGGTAGAAAAGTATAGCTAGGATTTCAGAAATAGCAGAAATTTCTTAAATTAG
Organism: Oryctes borbonicus; assembly: GCA_902654985.2. Classification (NCBI taxonomy): domain Eukaryota; kingdom Metazoa; phylum Arthropoda; class Insecta; order Coleoptera; family Scarabaeidae; genus Oryctes; species Oryctes borbonicus. The sequence goes on along the minus strand of LR736917.1, from coordinate 426,341 downwards.
ATGATCCTCTGTCTATTGAGGAAACGGCAACAGATATAACTTTTTCAATTTCCTTGTTTGGCTACAATTTTGTTGCAAATAAAGACGTTGCGCGTCTTTTTTATTAAAAAACTTGAATTTCAATCAATACTTTATGTGAAACTATAGCAATTTTTAAGTTACGGAGGTAGAATTTCTTAAAAGTTAGAAGTTATTTACGACATAAGGAGGCATTTCTCGGAGGGGAATTCCAACAAATCTAGCCAGACACGGGCGTACGTTAACAGCACCGCGGAGTGTGTTTTTATGCTACGATACAAAGTTTAACTCCTCCTTGGGAGATGGTAGCTTCAAGCTGTAAACGTAAATGGTAATTCGTGTTGCAGGAGTATGTGCGATTCAGTATGTTTAACGGAAGAATGGTGAAATTGGGAAGACGTTATTCCTATAATTATTTTTTTTTAATTATGAATAGAGATTCGAGTGTAAATTTCGTAAATAATCTATAAGCCCTATTAATAAGTATGATGCACAAAAAGCGCCTTCAATATCAAATAGATATGCCACTGTAACCTCTGATTTACACAGAAGAGGGTTGGTTAAAAATGGAAGGTCCTGTAATAGATACCGCTGCAGTGATAAGGTTCCGAAAAAAAAGAAAACTATCAATTCGCCATAAAACCGCTTTGATTACATATCCTGGTTGTCGTGTAATAACATATTATCCGGTAACGTGAATTGGAACCTACCACGAATCGGAAAATCGTCAGTAAATTTGGTGTTACTGAGGAGCTAACATAAAGTTAGACATAACACGGAATTTGTAAAAAAGGAACAAATCATTTGCTGTTCTTTTATCATAAAATATTGCGCATAAGTAGGAAAATTCGTTTTCATAACTTTTCGCAACGGCCGATTATTATTGCGAATCTAAACAAAATTTAATAATTTCTAAAACAGTTACCCCGTCCTGCCATTAGGTCCGCAATAAAAATAAAGTACAGCGGCACCAGCATTTCTTATGCAGAAAGTTTATTAATTAACTTCATCCATCATTCATTCCAGCAACACGTTCAAGTCTAAAAGTTGAATTCTGTAGGTTCAAGCTGAAGTCCTTTTAAAATGGTAAACAAGAATTATATAATTATAAAGTTTGCACGCTATGTAAACACATTTCCTTCTTGACTTTTGTACTCGGCATATTTAATGTATGCGTAGTAGAAAAAAATCTTATTGATTAGTTAGTAGCAGGAATGCATATTTAACGTGTCAATTTTCAAGATCTTTGGGAAATGGAATAACGTTGTTCTCTTCGGGAAGATATCCCAATCAGGAGTAAAGTATTTCCTTTTTATGAAATAGACGTTACAATGGAGTAACTCCAATATGGTATGAAATGAGCTAATGGTGAAGCCCTCCTGAAGATAACAATTTAGAAAAGAAAGGGAACAATAAGTTTATTCAGTTTTTATAATACATTTAAGCGCTGCGAAATTCTTAAGCAATAATAACGAATAATAATAATAATTGTCTTTAATGTATTGGGAACGTTTAATTCCAGAGTATACTGTGGTGAGCGATCATGCGTACCGCGTCCATGTAATGGGATAACAAATAAATTTCCATACCTAGTTTTATATCATGAAACGAGTTATTAGTTATAATAGTTGAGTGTAGGCTTTCACGACCGTAATCCATTGTAGAAATGTCTTTCGGGTGATGTCGTGTAGTTAATACTTTACTTGACGTTTCGCTGACCATGCTGTCAGCTTCTTCAGAAGATTTCTAAATACTAAATCTTCTGAAGAAGCTGACAGCATGGTCAGCGAAACGTCAAGTAAAATATTAACTACACAACATCACCCGAAAGACATTTCTATTATTAGTTATAAATTTATGTTCGTTGCATTTTACGTACACTATAACCTCCAACATATGTAGCGCTGCCAGAGTTAGCACTCCCAACTGTTTGAAGAGCATACGACAAGATGAAGATCTAGCACCACGCTGCAATTGCTGCGCAAAGCTAGAGCATTCCCAGAGTATTAGTCCATGCAATATTCTAGATTAAAAAGTGCTAATACATCGTTTGAAACAAATTGGTACAACCTATATAAAGATGGAAAATAAGTTAGTGCACGGATGTCGTGTACGAATTCCAGTTTAAAATGGCTTCTACATAAACGCCCCGCAAAATTTAACAGATTGACTTCGTTGAATTGATTTACCACCAGTGGAAGTTAGATAACTTAGGCAATTGTTTTGTTAATACCGGTTTTAAAGTATATAAAGGACGTTTTATTCAGATTCAATGGAAGTTTGTTATTATTAGACTAATCTGAACGTCAGTTCAACAATCTCTCCTGTATACAGCTGTGTTTTTTGTTTCCCGGATACTTTCTAGACGGACTATAGATAGATGTTCTCCAGATACGTCATATCAAGACGTGATTACTCAGTATGTGGAAAATCTTGTACTTATGTGGTTAAATATTTCCTATTTAAATTTATATTTCTTGTAAACATAACTAGTTGTCTATATTTCGTAACCACTTATCGACTAAACAATATGTTGTAAGTAACCGCACTAAACTTAGTAACCGTCGCACGTAATAATAAAAACTTTTATCTACGCGGAATTCACAAACCATATCATTTATATTTTTGAGAATATGTTCCGAGTATAATTGTATTAAAATTTGGCATCGCTTCGTATTCAAAATATGCGGAGGATCCGCAAATGTTACATTTCGATGCATTCGTATTTCATATTGATCGTGAAATTTGCGAAAACGCGCATTTCAAATTGAATTTTAAGATAAATTTCGAATATTTTTCCATGATACTTGTCACCAAGCCGAGTACCCACCATATAGGTATATATTCTACAGGTCTGGATCAATACGGCGTCGTATTGCAATATGATAATTATAAAGCAAACTAATAGTATTTTATACCATTTTCTTTAATAATCCTTCAATGAAGGCGATCAGTTCCGAATTTAATTTAAAATATTGTAACATGATAATCAAAAATCAAATTTGTTTTAAATTTAGTTATGTTTAGCTAAGAACAGCAATGTCAGTATATCTTGGTTAATACTGTTACGGCGACGAAACACTATTAACACTTAACACTTAACACCACTTGAATGCACGACTCGCGAAAGGAGGTCCAACACCATATCTAGACAGAGGCAAGTGTGCAGTTTTATCTCGTAGAAATTTACGCTTGGATGAATTTTTATTTCGATTTTTTTGAGGGAAATAGATGCATCTAGAGTTAGATGTTTGAAGGTAAAATCTTAAAATCTCTAGAAATCTGCTATAGATAGACATATGAAAGCCATATTACATTGGCTTTTTTTAAAGGGGAAATTCAAGATCCGGATCCAGATCGGAGGTTTTGGAGAGCGGATCCGGATCCGAGCTTTCGGATAATAGATGCGGGCAACACCAAGATCCTGATAGGCGAATAGTAAATCGTTCGGAAAAAATGCAATCAGTTGTATTTATAACTTTTAGCTGACTTCTGCAATCCAAATTCGACCTCCGCTATAATTTGCTTCTGTTATGCTTTGCTTTAATTTTTTTGCGTAATGTGGCAGATAGCTACCTACGTCAAAGATAAATCTCGACCATAAAACACAACGTTCCTTAATTGCGAAAATGCTTGAAATTGTACAAAGGCCTTTTACACAACTGTAAAAATATTTTAATCGTTGTTAACTCTCAAGCAAGAAAGGCAATAGAAAAAAAGGAATTTGCATATTTTAATTAGATAAACGCCAGAAAGCGCCTGTTTAGAAGTCTGTGATTACCCTTGGTTTCACACGTCCTTTCAAGGATGCTTAAAGCGCTTGTAGAAAATAAATTTCGGAGGTAAAATTATTATTCCATTCAAGATTGTTTTGTGCTAAAGTAGCTTATTCTAATTAGTGTTGTTAATGTTTAATACTCTTATAAGCTTGAGTACCCCACAGCTTCGAAATTTCCTTGTTTTTATAAATGTTGCAATGTTAAATGCGTTGGAAAATATTCAGTTATGAAGGTAATTATTTTGATGCCCTTATTGCGTGAATTTAAAGGTAAAATTTGTATGAACCCGCTAATTCAATCAATTTCGTAGTTCCAATAGGAGCAGGGCTGGCAATCGTTGACAGGATTAGTTTAAAAAAAAGCTAAGATTGTATCGTGCGCTGCGGAAACGATTATCCGTTATTTTTCATTTGAAAACTTTCTTCGAATTACTAAAAGAGAAGGAATTGTCTTCCACCTACGCACTAGATAGGCTGTGTCAACGTAGGCAAATAATTTAAAATAAAAGTAACCCTCGTATAACATTCGTAAAGAATGGCGTGTTATACCAAACAAAGAATTAATGTAAATAGGTTTTCACAATCAAATTCTTCAGGAGAGGAAAAGATGGTAAGTCACAGTTAACACGGTAACTTAACGTGTAAACCAGGTTAGAGGCGAAACTAACTGAGCGGGAAGCAGTTATAACTTAGCATGTGAACCGTGGCAGTGGCGAAAATCAACTGCGAGGTACAAAAGGAGCAGCGCGCTTTTATATCGGTGGTGGGCGGGGTCTGTCGCTGATTGGTTGGGTGTCGTGGTCACTGTTAGTCGAGGATTAGTCGTTACAGGTGACTTCCATATGTCTGCGAGGGGGTAACCTTAGGATGTTTAAGGATCTCAATGGACTCCCTGATTTTCCGATTGTAATAATATTCAGCTATTGCTGAATTCGAGAGGAGAAGAGCTTTAACACGACGTTCGTGCTTTGCCAGACGAGCAATGCGATCTGTTTTGCCTAAATACACCAAACCACACGAACAATGGATTCTATGAATACCTTTCCTTGCTAATGGAGGAAAAATTTTACCGATTCTATATGTTTTATTATTTATTTCTTGTATTCTTATTATGAAAACCATTGTTGAGGAGGGTTTTCTGAAAATTGTGGGATTCAGAGACTGTCGCCGCCCGGCGAACCAAGGAGTTGATAATTGAAAACTTTTGTGCCGCGTGTCGCATTGGGATGATACCTATTGTGTGTGGGTTTCCTTTAAACGGAGTGACCCAAGCTACCATCAGAGTTACGTACGGCAACGACAGGGAAGAGAGCAGAGCTCATGGCAGTACCAGATAACTGTTTGCAAAATTGTCCGTGCAATGTGAAACGAGCAGAAGTGAAGCATTTTTCCACGAGACGATATAGGCTAGCAGATTCTTCGTCCCGTTGCAATTGTTCGACGATTCTAATTGAATCATGGATAGGAACTTTGGTAAATAAGGATGTTACGTCGAAACCGACTAACATATTCCCCGGTTCAATGTGAACGTTGGAGTAGTAATTGCATAGCAAGTAAGGCATTACTCTTAGGTCTATTGTTAGCAGCATGGACTCCCCTGCGTACTACTTATCTAAGTATCTGGCCAACATCCTAAAAAAGACATATGGAAGCCTGTTATCCGTAACGACTAAACCTCAAGCAAGCTGCGATGACCGAGATATCTTATGTTCTTGAAAGCTCTTATTCCGTATTGCAGTGGAATTTCCCCTAATATTGAATTTTCCTCGTTATACGGGGAATTACCTAATTCGTAAACCGTTTTATAGTGAAACCGTATCCTAGGATGCCGTGTTGTTGGGGGGTTTTTCCAATTTTCGAGCTAACGTTGTTCCCCGAATTTTTTAAGATGTTTTATTTATTTTACAAACGCCATCTCAAGATCATATTCCTCAATGTTAGATTTAGCTACAACGTAGAGATCAACTTTGCAAAACTCGTCAACAGAAGGTACTTATTTTGGTCATTAAAATAGCATCGCAACCAAGTATTTTTTGTTTGTCAAATAATTGCTGGTAGGAAGATTTCCAGACAATACGATTTTTTTCGAATTAAAATGACGAAATGTCATTATGCACTGTTTAGAGCATAATAACAAAACAATTTCGGCATTTTAGCAAATTACGCAACGTCGTACTAAGCATCGAATGTATGATTAAAACGCGCTCATTATAAATCACTAATTACCTTACTACGAATAGCACTTACAACGCCTGAGTTCTTTGTTTATTTATTTGGATAATACCTTATACATACTTATACAACGCACAACACACCTGTGGCACCATCGCGGCCTAAACCGAAGCCAAGGTTGTCTGCATTTAATTCACTTATTTAAAATTTTTACATTTAATGCTTTATCCATCGCCATACATCCATGATAATTATTTCCCTCTTCATTATATCTACCACACGTCCACAATGATTGTTATTTCCTCTGTTGGAACACAGCGATTCATCGCAATTGATAAAATTGTTTAACAAAACGCAACTGAATAATTTTACAATTGAGCGCCCGAGATAATTCACGCTTTGAAACTATAAACGACGCTCTCTTAGCTTCACAGCGCAATTAAATGTATTGTCCGGTTTCAAACGTTCTGTTTGCATATATTTGCAGTTTTTATTGTTTTCGATTGAAAGAAATGTAATAAAATTAACTCACCAAAATCGTACGCGAAGAGTTTCATTAATAGACGTGTGTGCCGAAGGATTATTAAAAAACTCCAAAGCTCATGGAATCGCAGGGAACACAAAAAATCGTAATTCAACTTTTCACGAACATAACCTCAAAGTTCAATGGAACACTTAAGAGTCAACATGTAGATACAACAAAAACAAAAGAGAACACCTGTTTTACTGGCGAGATGTAGCAAGCTTTTCGTCTCCTTCTCGCACGCCAATGCACTGCACGTCGCGAAGGAGTGTCGTCCATTTAAAATGTAACACTATTTCGGCGATAAATTGATAAAAGGAATCGACAAAGGAAATGTTTGCGGCCAAGTAATGGAATTCTTATATTTTCGGTCGGAGTGCTCTTTTCAAAGCAGTTAAACTCCTCTTGCATTGGTCGACGATGTGTGTCTGTTACACGTAGGTAGTCCTTCTCTAACATCGTGGCCGGACGTGCAGGTCTTCTTTATCCTTCGAACTTCATGATTCATCCACTCACTATTGGCCAGATTATATAACGGGCGCACAGGTACAGGTATACTCGAGGACAAAAATTCATTGGTAACTTTAAACGTTTACGCTTCTTGTCTGCTTAGCCGTAACGCATTGACATTCATCACTCGCATTCGCAAAACGTAAAAGCAGACAATAATTCTAGTGCACTTTATATGGAGTCTTATGGATAGAATTCTTTTGGAACAACAGTTAGTAGTAATAAGAGGCTATAAAAACCTGGATTCATTTGGAAGTAGAACTGGCACATTTTGTCTAAAACAAGGTCACGGTGGCACTGTAAGCGTGAAGGATTTTCTCTAAATATCAGTTAACGTAAACATAGATGAAACCTCAAGGGCAACGAAGAGAGGAAGGATATAAATCTCATTTGATAAATGTCGGTATATTCTATTTGACATTAATACATAGTATGCGAGGAGTGATTTATAGAGACGCGGCAACGATACGGTATTATTTATAGCCAAATAATACCAACATTTTTTATAAGTTACGTTTATTAAAAAAGAGTAATTCTGAATTACTTTCTGGTAGTTTCATTACCGGAGCGCCATTAGCATTGTGGGGGGATTACAAGGTGACAATTTGAAATGATTATTTTAGATAAAAACTTGAATGTTCGAAGACTCATATTGGGATAATTTTGAATGTCGAACTACTTCTGGAAATGTCTCTAACTTTTGGATGGAACATGTATTTTTTTCCATTTTTCGAATCGGCGGTCTATTCTACGCATAATAATATAAATCTTAAAAGTAAAATTAAAAATTACTTTTGTTTTAGATTGTCATTATGAGAAATAGTCCAAATCTAAAGTTTTTTCTATCTTCCATTAATTTTCTGTAAAAATTGAAAAACATCGTTTTTTCTTACAAATTACTAAAGTTCGCCACTTCCCGTGCGCTTCAGGAAATCAGCAGAAACTAGCCAGACTCGTGTTTTGTCGACTCTTAGGGACACCAGTGGGCAATATCATGAGACGAATAAATACGAGTCTGTTTAGTCTCTGCTAATTTCCTGAAACACATGGAAAATGGCGAACTTTACAAATTACACTTATATCTGGCATAAGAACCCTTCGAAAAAAATGTTTTTTTTCGTTTTTTTTTTTTTAATGTAACCAGGCTGAGTTTTATCAATTTATTTCAAACGGATTTTTTTTTTCTTAAATTTTTGGTGAGCTAGAAAAACCTTATTTCAAATACGCGACATTTTTAAAATTACCAACACTCAGCGGAATATCTATTCAAAATGGCCACTATTATGCCTAAAAGATTCCATTGCTTTTCTTAAATTCTTTCTGCTACTCTTTCCAACATCTCTGGAAAATCAAGTTCTGGCGATTTAAATAAGTGCTTGAAAAGCTACCAATTAGTCATCAATTACCCATAATACTATGAGGTTTTTTGAAACTAATAATAATAATAATAATAATATAAATAAAGAGATAAAAAAATAGAAACAAATTTGACTAAAAAAGACTTGTTTGAATCCTAATTTCTATTGCTGTTGCTTCTCACCAACAATCAAAACAATTTTTATTTTGCCAACTTTGATTAAAAATTTTTTTTTTATTTGTAATAATTGTCGAAATTTCAAGAGTAGTCTTCATCCTATAAACGTAAGGTTCCGTCGAAACGAACAGCAGCCAATTCTGCAAATTTGCCGAGTTGATGGGTAACATCTCAGGGTGTTCCCTTGTTAGTAACATTCCTCGATATATAGTAGGTTACCTCTTTTCTTGAGCAAATGCTTACTTAATAATTGGGTCAGTTTTAATTCATACATATGATTTTGTAAAGACTGCAGCATTTCGTTGGTTGCAGAAATTCTTTCAGAAATTATTATGTTGGCTATTATGAAATTTGCTATTACTTCTATCTAGATTTTACCGATATTGGTTCATTTCCAATAATTACTATTTTATTGCAAAATAAAAATTATTATTCAGTAGACGCAACCAAGCTGGTGTTTAATTCTAGAATTTTCAACGCTTAAAGCGACCAATTATAATATTACATTGTCAGCCAGTTGTATTATATTTTGCTTGACGAAAAGAATAGAAGTTATATATAAGGAAAAGTACTTACCATTAACTCCCCTCTGCCCCTTCATGCGACGTCCGACGGACGGTGATACGAGCGCCAAAGTACGATCGGGTCTTAAAGACGGCCTCTTTTCGACGGGCAAAGGGGCTTCGAGTACTGTTTCGGACCAAACGGCTTCGACCATTGAATCAATGCTAGACGATCTTGGCATTTTACTGCTCGTATTTTCTCTCCTGTAAAAGATTTACGCTTGTATAAAGAAATATGGCGAAATAAATCTAGACGAATCGTCGCTGGTAATCTGCTTTTTATTATACTTATATGCTCGCTGTAAAATTAAATTGCAGTGCAGTACTACTGCACTTAAACTGGTTTCGCACAAAGCATAGCTTTAACGAGTAATGGAGGAGTTAAATTCGAAATATTCTTCGAAGGAAAATAAGTATTTCGAGTTAGGAATATGGAAATAAACATGTAAATTAAGTTTATATTTATATTTACGTTCAAATGTGAAAATTTCGTAAATTAATTATTCGAACGTGCGTATTCGATTGTGTGCCGCCGTGTCTGCAAAGTTTAATAACTCGTAAGGTAAGAGATTATTGTAACAGTTTCGATCAAAATTAATAAATTAGAGTAATTGAATTAGAATTAGAAAAAATTAGAAAAGAACAAAAAGCATTTCTACTTATTTCAATCAACCGCGGATAAATGTCTCTTCTCACACTTGGAGCTGATGAAATAAAGAAATATGGTTCTATAAATAGAAGACATTATTGTAATTCAATTAATTGTACGCAAGAAATTAAGGCAAGGACATATACAGCGTGTTTACGTAGTGCATGGGTGAAAAACAATTGCATTCCTGCGCAATTTAGAGAAAATCTTTTCAATTTTTTTATTTGGAGATGAAAATGATATTCAAGTATGCAGGACATCCGCTACATATGATACAAGTTTAGTGCTTTGAATGGAACGGCCAATATATTATTGCATGTTTTGTCAACTTTCATCAACATTCCCTACTCCTCTCTGACTTAGTTTTTGAAATAATTGAGGCAATTTCTGCGAAATACCGTTCCATCTTCAACTCTCGATACCTTAGACCTTTTACATGCTCAAAGGGCGATTCAAATTTTACAAGATTGAGTATTTGTTGGAGTTTTCAGCAGCACAATCATATCAATTGGATTCTATATAATGGTCATCGAATTTATTGCCAAGCTTGGTTCGTGTTATTGAACTTTTTTTAATGGAATACCCTATGCATTTTTCTGAATCTTATCGAGAAGCTGTTTTAGAATTTTCTATTTTAATTTAATTAATATTAAATAATTAAAATAATTAATTTATCCTTTAAAATGTGCCCTTCTTAGAACATTGCTACTCTGTTCAGGAAAATCGCTTACTTGTCTTATCCCCCGCAAAGCGTCCTTGAATAAAGACAATATCTAACAAAATAGCAATGGTGCATAAATAGTAAATAGCGAAAATAAACCGAGAAGTGTTGACTAGAGTCGAAGTGAATTGATTTATTAAGTGTCGCGCACTGTTTTTTTTTTTTGCAATAAACAAACAATTAACGTATTGTCCTTATTATGTGCCTAAAACAAGTATTGAAAATGAACTCCTGAATAAAAGCAGTGCATCAGCAAGCCTTCTCATTTTAAATCTCTCATCTGATCCCAATGGCAAATTGAAAGTTATTTTTGTTTTGACTGAAAGTGAATTTCGTTTCCTGTTGACAATGGCCCAATTTACGTGTTCCCTTGTAAAAAGCAGTCAATCAACTCTACATTCCCTAGCGAGCAGGTCTTTTACTGTTCAATCCTCGTTTTCCTGACCATTCTTCCAGTGATTTTGAGCCGTTGCTACGGCTTTACTTACAATAAGCTCTAAGCTGATAGAACGCCTATTTCTTAAGACAAAATACTGCTCATTTCTTGCATCTGTGGACTTCTTACTATATTGCCCTGGGGTTCTGCAATAACTCTTATGTTCACTGAAACGATTAACTGCTCGCTTAATTGTTGATTACGTAATTACTCGTTGCTCGTTATCTAGAGCTTCCGCTTTCACTGTTTCATCTTCTCTTAACTTACGTAGACGATTCATTTCTTCTACTCTAAATGCACTAGACAAAGTGCATTTAGAGTTTAAAAGGAATCATTAACAAAACACAAATCGCTTTAAACAGAGCAAATATTTTGTTGACGATCAATTGCAAACTGCTACTTGACATCAGTCAAACAATTATTTATTTATATCAGTGGTGATTTAGGATATCTCTCGTTTAAAACAAACATTTTGAAAAACTTAGTGAATCATTGGCTGCCTCAATGCTCAACTAACATGGACATCCGAAATGGTAAGTGGAAGTCCAAAAACACGCTAAAAAAAGGTAATGCAAGTGTCTGACACAATAGCCTGATCAGTGTCGAAGACTCGAAACTGGGGCTCGTTCCTTTGCGGTTTTTTCACTCCATGGCAAATGGTGAAGATTATTTTATGCTGCTATGGCCCCAGTTGTGAACGATTAAACCTAATTATACAAGAGCTATTGTACTACGTAATGAAGATTAAAATTCGATGCTATTGCAACAAATCGATGACACACGCGCTTGGATAAAGGAACTTTATTTACACATAGTTGATAGGCTAACCTCGATTGCGATCATCTTGAAAGTTTTACAATCATGTTTAACACTACTCCAGCGCGTCTACTCTGTCTTAAAGGAGAATTTACTCAAGCAGAATAATCCTTTAGAAAATCACATTATCATACCGCGAAGTAGACGTCGAACATTTAACAACGCATGAACGACATGTTGTCTTAGGGCGTAAATTCATTAGATCCCGTCATTATCAGTTTCAACGACAACCTCGGGATGTAATTGCTAGTTAATTTAATTAATTTCTGTTTCTATTCAAAAAAAAAGATTAATGATTGCTTTGCGATTCTTACTTGAGCAATTGTTTAAGCTATTATAACAATCATGCTGTTCGCGCTCGAATCATAAATAATATATATGCGGTTGTCACAAAGCAAGGTATACTATAGGTTCTTATGCAATTTTATGAAATTCTCTAAAATGAAGGATTAGTGATGTTCAAGCAGAAGTTCTTCAGGAAAATCAAACCATAGCCAACACTAATTCGCTAGAAGTCAGTGGTATCAAAAATGACTGCAAATGCCATATCAAACGGTTTGGAAAATTTTACGCAAAATCCTAAAAATGTCTCTTTACAAATTACAACGGTGGTTTGATTTGAAGGCGACAAATTTAGGAATCAGGTCCCTTACGTGAATAATTGCCCAGATTTTAATTGAGCTACCCCGTATTTTATGAACAGATGACGCTTAATTTTCTCTTAATTCGCGACTGGTTGGTGCGGTTTCACAGCTAATTTCATATCTGGACTGCGCCTCTTTCAGGGAAATGAGGCGATCGAAACTGTTATTGGTGAACGATGGTTATGCAATCTCACAATTACAAAATCATGACGCGATTGAAAACATGAAGTTAGTGAACAGCGACGCAGGAAATGTGATTCAAATTAATTGGTGTTTAAGTTACCCGCCTCCACGGTTTTGATTCAAGTTCATTGTTTCATTCGAGAAACTTATATATTACCTAATTTCTTAATTTATTATTTTATTATTATTTATCAAATAATTTATTTATTAAATTTTATTTATCAAATTATTTATTATTATTAATTATTTATTATTTATCAAATTCCACTCGCACACCTCACACTGCAGTTATTTAATGTGAACATTTAACAACGTTTAAAGGTAGTAAATAAATAGAATAAAGAAGGATTTAAGTTTACTATGATCTAAAAAGCAATGTCTTTGAAATAAGTATTTTCAATGCAAAATTATACCAGCTTACCAACGACAAGTTTTATTAAACCAAAGGCTCTGGAGTGGAACACATTCAGCCTCTCAGCTCTTTCATAATTCAACAACTAATTCTTCCCATTACTTAAATCCGTAATATTATACGTGAATTATTTACAACTTAAAAAGAAATGCAACAACTCCCGTTTACAATTTGCACAAACACCCAGTTCTTTAATAACGTTTTAAAATGTTTTTTCCCCTCCATTTTTAGATAATTTCACCAAAATAATACGTACACACGGTACAAACCACATTTAACTAATATAACAGCTTTCTATCGAAAAAAGAAGATATTCGCCTTGAACTAATTGCTATTCGCCAAATTCCACAAATTAAAATAATTTTAGTTGCCGATTAAGAAGAAACAATGTATTATTTCCAGCCAATTTATTTCTAAATTATTCATGAATTGAATAAAGCTGGCATGAATAAGAGCAGTAAGAATTCTAAATATAGGTAGTAGCGTAGAACTATAAATTTTAATGATTTTCTATGTAATAACATAGAAAATCATTAAAAAAAGAACGCAGAATACTGCGTTCTTTTGTTGAAAACTCACGTATTATTTAATATATTGTTCTACAATATCAACAGCTGAATTTACTAACATCGTTTAAAGCATCAATGATCTAATTAATTTCTATTTGCAATTCAGTATAAGCTACATTATCCATAATCCATCCTTAGATCCAATGAATTTTTTACAGAAATCTGTCTTCGCAAACGTAACCCCTGATTTTATTACCATCTTTTCTTAGAGCTATCTTCTGCCTGGATTTTCATTTTATGACCAGACCTGTGAACTAAGGCCACTGAATTATTAAAAGAATAGGAGATGGATGATCAGGAGCTTAAATGCGTAGCTTAACCTAGTTATACGCGGTCTATGAAAAATGTATTTTTATGTTCTGATTATTTCTACTACTTTATACCTACTACACAGTGGTAGGTAAGTAAGGTTCATTAGATTTATACAATGTGAATAATCCAAAGAATTTTTATTACTTTTATTGCGACGGGCAAATGTTTGATCCCAACCAAGTTTCTGGAGGAATCGATATTAAATTTGGGAGGTACATGTTACACGATACAGGGTATTTAGTTAACATTTACTATTTTTATCGTAATCGAACCTCCAGTTTAAATGTAGTGATAATTCCGACTTGAAAGTTTCTAATGAAACATCCTGTATAGATTTAGGCTCCAACGATGAAAGGTGGAAATGGCGACGAGAGTCTGATAGAACAAGTTAAAAAAGCTCTACTACATCTAGAAACTATACAGGCCAAAGTCGAAAGTGCAGCAAATCACTAACAGCATTAAAAACGAAAAAGCACTCGAGCTTGACCAGGTAACCAACGAAATACTTAAACGCCTTTCAACGACTACACTCGAAGTCCTTATCAATGCTATTGTACTTGTTACCCATTTCCCAAAGATGGGAGATATAATCAGAATATCGTTGGATCCGTCTCCTTTCAACTTGGTTGGAGATCCGGGGAAGACTTCACGGCCAACTTATGGATATTTAAGCTGTCCTGGACGAGCAGGGTTTTTAATTTTTCTTTTTCGAATGGAAGCGATTCGGGAGATAATGTCTAGAGAGGACGTCTTGTTTGGATGTCGACAGATCGCCCGCGACTATATAATACAAGAGGCTCCTCTTTCCGTTAATCGGTTTGGGGATATTGCATTGGCAGGGACAATAAAGATGAAGCCCCATGAGGGCCTACTCTGGTGGCGCAGCTCGGTTGTATTGGAGCATTTCGATAAGGATTCTAAGATAAGCGACCCATCTAAGTGCACTAAAGTCAGATTAAATATTTTGTTACATAGGAATATTTCCATCACATTCGTAGAATCAGTTTTGATTGGCTACCTTTCGAACGTTATACTGCACTTCTTTCACATGTACTATTTATTTACTACATCTACACGGGTATAAACACCATTATTCTTCTCTGAAAAGAAGACAGTCTATTGTTAAGAATAAGCCAAAAGTATATTCTCGAGAAATATACGAGTTTTCTGTTTCCGATGAAACTTTCTAGTGATGCATAAAACGTCAGACTTGATTTAACCTCGGCTCAGACGGAAAAGGTAGACTCCAATTTTCTTTCGAAATTTCGCAGATAGATATTCTAATAAAGGTATATACGAGAAGTGTAAAGTATACGTGAGATGTTCGTCTTTGATTCTCCGAAAATTGAGGGAATACACCGCGCTGTATGAATAATGTGCGTACGTAATCGAATTCAAAGTTTGTGAAGTAAACTGCACGTGTTGTATTTTTCTCGTTTTACTGCCGGAAATAGACAGAAATAGCGTCGACATATGCGCAATTCCCTAAGCCAGTTTTACATATTATAATGGATTTTGATGTACGTTTTTTTCTTTTTAACAAGCGGTAAGCGCCGTTGATTTATGGTATGCTATAGTAGATTATATTTACTCTAAAGTGATGAACATTAAAATTTTTATTTTTGTAACAAAAGTTACGTTGCAAATTAATATGACGATTCAAGGTTTTATTTACTTTTATTCTCTGTGCCCGTATAAAATAAATTCTAGAGGTTCGTCCTTCTCCTATATGTAAGCACCTTCTCCACATGCTTTGCCGTTTTTTTTCCACGTACGTTTGTTATAATCCAAAAAAAATAGACAATTATATAATAACAATAACAATAATATTCTTGCATTTTTAACTGTATGGCTGCTTTTTTCCCATTTTTTTTTTTTTTCAAATTTTCATTCGATATAGACCAACTGAAAGTACAATACGGAAAAT
The DNA here is from genome assembly GCA_902654985.2 of Oryctes borbonicus. Classification (NCBI taxonomy): domain Eukaryota; kingdom Metazoa; phylum Arthropoda; class Insecta; order Coleoptera; family Scarabaeidae; genus Oryctes; species Oryctes borbonicus. The sequence continues at coordinate 410,574 of LR736917.1, read as the reverse complement.
TTTTTAAGGTTTCTAATGTAAATTTTTTATCATTTTATATATACCCCAACTGCTGGTTAAATGAAACGCAAAAAATTAATTCGTTAATTTCAAACCGCAACGTTAAACACAAAAATGTTGAAAAATTGTTCCATATATCCCCCCATTTACGATATTTAATCTCTACTAAAAATCAGTCCTTCCAACAACTAATGATTTCGCGTTCACTGGATAATTGCTTTAAGACATTAATTAGAATAAGCAAGTTACTCAAGATTAATTGCAAAAACAATGTTTCCCAGGTAGTTAGAAGCAACTTCTTTGCCCGAACATTATCTACGCTAGGGGACAAAAACGTAGAGTTGTTTACCATATACATTATAAAGTTTAGGTCGATATTTAATTTGGATATCATTCTCTGCCGACGGAGTAATCAACCAGCATGTTTATTCAGCATTAGTAACGCCCGATTTGAGCCAAATTGCGCTGGAAACTTTTACCATGTATGTTAATTGCGTTGTGCTTGCGTTCCACTGTCGCGTCGGGCCGGTCTGTTTCACATTTTAGACGTGTAGGCAACCAAGTTCATTGGCTGGTATTTGAAAGAATAACTCGCCGGTAACGAGACTGCAAAGCTGTTGGCTCGTTGCTTACACGTCATTGCATTATAAGCGTATATATACGTATATTTCGCTATGTATAGAGTTTTCTTAAAGCTTTATAAGCTATATATAATATATAAGCTAAAGGTCTATAATTAAAGCAGAGTATAATTATATAAATAGACGGTCTCTCTATTATCATTCCAAGAATTTTCTCGGAAGTACTGATCTTTTGAAACGGGTCGTTTGGGGATTATTAACGAACAATACATTTAGGAAATATACCGCGGTATCACTCTTGTTTATTTATCGCAGACGTAAAGGTGTAAATTTGCTTCGTTTTACTGTTGAACGTGTGTTGGTGTGCATCTGTCGTTTTTGCGCGAAAGTTTTAAGAAAATTTACTTCAAAATGGCACGTGGCAAGCCTACCAGTGTAGAAGAACTTTCACGCATTGTTACGCTGTTTGAAGAAGGATATTCCGGGCGACAAATTGCTGAAAAAATAAATATGAGAAGTTCAACAGTAAATGACAATACAGCGATATCGAACAACTGGAACTATAGAAAATCGTGTTCGTCCCGGAGCATCTAGGAAAACAACAAAAGCTGAAGATTTGAGAATTGTATTATTTAGCGAACGCAATAGACAATTAACAGCGCCGCAAATAGCAGCCCAAGTCAATCGCGGCCGTGAAGAACAAGTTTCGGCGAGTACGGTAAAACGTCGACTTCAACAAGCGGACCTTCATGGACGCATTGCCATTCGAAAACCCTTATTACGTCAGGGCAACAGAGCAAAACGGCTACAGTGGGCCCGTTCTCATCTAGATTGGTCGTTAGATGATTGGAAACACATGCTTTGGAGTGACGAGTCAAGGTTTGAGGTTTTTGGGCAAAATCGACGAGTTTATGTCCCAAGATCTAAAACCGAAAAGTGATCCCGAACTGCATTGTGTCTACAGTGAAGCAAGGGCGGTTCTGTGTTAGTGCGGGGATGTTTCTCCTTTGCTGGGACGGGAGATTTATGCAGAGTGCAGGGTGTAATGAGGAAGGAAAATTGTTTTGCAATACTGCAGAATCATGCAATGCCATCAGGATTGCGTATAACAGGCCGTAACTTTACATTCATGCATGACAACGACCCAAAACACACTGCGTTAGTGTGTAAGAACTATCTAAAGAAGCAAGAAGAACAGCACACCCTGAAAGTAATGACATGGCCCCCACAAAGCCCAGATTTGAACCCGATAGAGTTGTTGTGGGATGAACGGGACAGGGGGATCCGAAAAATATGCCCAACTTCACAAGAACATTTACGGAATATTCTGCAACATGAATGGATTAATATTCCACAATCCGTTTTAACAAAACTTATCGAAAGAATGCCTAGAATAGTTCGAGCGGTGATTAACAGCAAAGGAGGTTTCTTCGATGAAAAAAAAATATAATGTTCAGTATGTTATATTAGGCCAGAATAACTTTTTATTTATTTATTTTTGTCTTTTTTACCTGTACATACAATAAAATTGCATTTTGTTTTTAGTTTCGTTTGTTTCTGTAACCTTTTCATGTTTTTTACCAACCGACCGAACTTCTCTGAATGGCAGTGTACAAGGTTTCATTTTGAAAAGTATTAGTATTTGGTGATATGAATAAAACAAAGTATACGGTTTTGCTTAAAAAAATCATAATATATATTGTTATTTTATTATGATCAGACACGAGGTTAGCTGTAACTAGCGCCATCCACTATATCCGCTCGCTTAATCTCAACTTCCCTCCTATTTGTGGAATGTGAGAGCAAGGGGGTATAAGTCCACCCAACAACGGTAGCGGTGAAACGGAAAAATAACTTGTTTTGGTTTTAATCTTCTCGTATCTGAAAAAATCAAATTTAATGTAAAATTACCTCACAACAATTTTTAGTATTACTTTAGACATGTCTCAATGTAATTTCCTAAATTGATTGTTGTCCCAAGGAATCGCATTATTTGTCAGTGAGATGAAAATTTGTACAATTGTGTGTTTTTCAAAATAGCATAGAATCTCTGCAACAATTGCGTTCCTGCAACATGTTGCATTATGCTACTTCGAGTTGTAGTAAGTTTTGTGTTTATGTGTTGAAATATCGTTGAATCAGGTTAGTTTCGTTTTAAATTTCTAATTACTCTTTTAATGTTAATATTTCGTTTTCCATTTAACCTTGCATTGCTCCCGATTCCCACAAACTCCGAATTTAGTTATTCTGGAAAAATCACTAATTCCTAAAATTTTCCCCTCATATTCAATATTACATTACTTAACGTGGTAAGAATAAAAATATTGAGTTCCTACTGGCTTCGGGGTAGAAACAGTTTCTTCGCATCCCATCATTGAATTTGCGTTCGCTTCCGTGCATACGTACATTTTTACAATCCTTCGTTTTTCTTTATCTTTCTGGTTTACATTGGCTTTTTAAAGGCGAAATTTTCAACATTACATGGCTATTTTAGTATAATTTTCTCGTCGCGCTGTTGATCTTTAATTTCTAACTTCTGCTCTGGTAAGTCTCTTGCATTCCTGTATTTGCCGTTTTTTCTATATACTATTTTTCTGTTATTGACTCTACTGTGATTTCTTGCGTTTATACTCGTACACCTAGCAACAGTTGTCAACGCCCAGGTCATAATTTTTACATTTTACCTCTGTACCATGTTCGAGATCCCTTTCGCTGCCTAAATTTACCTTGTGCTGTATAATTGCAAGTCGATGCGAAAGGCACAGCCAGCATGAAGTGCGTCTCGCTGGGTTTTCCCCGTGAGCTGTACATACAGCGAAAATCACGAATCTTTGTTCTTGTTTATTACGTATGCAGCGTCTGAAACAAATTCAAATATACCAACCGTGTTTGCAATGAATTGTACCAAAATAACAATAGATTTTCTATTAATTGTTTCCTTTTTAACTCCATCTATTGACAAAGCTTTTTAAATATTGTACTACTTCATTTGTACTTACGGAATGGAGGTTCCCATGCTCTGGAGTGATGCTTCACATTGTGGTTCACTAAGATTTGCAGAACGTTAAATAATAGGAGATCCGACTAGTGAGAATGGTAAAACTATTTTGCGTTAGAATTTGTCGTGACCACGAACCAAACATTCTCTCCTCTTCAAAGAAAATTCGATTTTTCTCTATTCTGCATTCATGATTTATCACCTACGTGCGAAATAGTTAATCTTGGACAACTTCATAAAAATGTTTGTCTGTGTAAAATCCATATCTTTCCACTAAGGTACAGAATATACTCTGCAGCAGGTTAAAAATTGGTCCGTTTGGATTTTTGAGAGGCAGCAGAGGCCTCGAAAAAATGCATTTGTTACACAATGGCTAAAGATTTATGAATGAATGAAAAGGCTAACTGTGCGTTGGCTGCCGCACTTGTTCACTTAAGACTAAAACCCATTCGAATTAACACTTGCAAGACCCTGTTTCAGCAGTTTGAGGTAAGTCGGAGTTTTGGGGTCGATTAATAACTATAGAACCGCAACATTCCTGAAGCCAAGACGCACTCAAAACAGCGGATTGCGAAGAGTGAATCGGCTCCGAAAAGTACGGCGTCTGGCCTATCTAAGATGGCGACTACTACTTGGGCAAATGGATGAGCTGAGAGCAAGACTGGGAAAAGTATAGCCTTACAAAAAGAGTACGTTGAGAAATTTGACAAAAAGATACTTCTGTGTTAAACTGGAAACTTTTCAGATTACCTTTGTATGTTATAAAGTTCCGAGTGTATTTAAAAAAAAATACATTTTTGAGCAGAGGCGCGTGCTTCTCTTCCTTACAAAGCTTTAAATAACTCAAAAAACAGTTGGAGATAGGTACAATAAGTCTTATTCATTGAAACTGTAATAATAAACATAAATAATAATTTAATATCGACTTCCGGCATCACCGGAATCAACACACACGCCGAAATCAACGTCAATTCGATCCATTGTGTGCTTAATGTACAGACATCTGATGCGATAACACTTCGTTGAGCAGCAAACAAACCCTCGGAAAGACTTGCCCCTATACCGCCGGATTAAATGTCAGTTTCTAAGGTTCACCCTTTAGTGCAGCAAAGTGACTTTTTTGCGTAGCTCTTATGATGAGCGTGGGATACAATGAGAGTTTGCGAAGTTACATTCGGGAACAGATACGGTATTGTACGAGTCCTGTTAACACGGAATAACTACGGGCGAATCCTGCACAGTTGGAAAAATTAATTACTTTTCCTTCGCACTTAACTTCAGTTGCTCGAATTTTCTTGCACGGATACGTATTGATGTTGCTAAAAACTCTAGCAATATCAACGGCAGGCACGTGTTACGCTAGAATTGTATATTAGTCTTTCCCAAAAACATTCCATCGAGTCAGATGCAACATCAAGTTCTTATTGGCGTATTTCTGGCAATATTGGTAGGGTTATGCGGAAAGGACTCGTATTTTTAGGTCAGACGATTAACGCAAAGTTTTAACGTGACGTTCAAAGGGAATATTTGAAAAGGAAACATCTAGAACAGAAAAGGACTACGTATAGAGTTCATAATATACAAGGTGTATAAGAAAATTGATATGCTTTTCCGATGTAATCAAGTATCTTATCAATTTGATAATATTTGTGAAAAGTGGATTGAATTAAAAAGGATATTTTGATTGCTTTCGGAGACTTTCGGATCATCATCGTGAATGTCTCTGTTCACCCTGTCATTGCCAATTAATCAACTTGGTTCAACACATCTTTGCGAACTGTGTGAGGTCTTACTTGGATGGATGGGAAACGAACATAGATTTGGTTCGGATAAGAAAACAGAAGACCGTCTCTTTAAATTTTGGTAGAGTTGTAATTAGTAAAAGGTTGTAATAATGCAATGGTAAAGATTTTCCCTTTAAATAAAACCCCTTTCAAGCAAATATTCTACGTTAAATTGAAATAAAAGCAAAAGAGATTAAATCATTTTAAAACCATTAATTGCTTCATTACGATTTCGCAATTTCAAACGCGGCGTAAGCCCCACACTTAAATTGAAACGTACCATACATGTTTTTCTAACCTTATTTGTAATAAACCCTTCTCATCGTCCATAAAATTCGAACGTTTCGGTTAAACCGCTTGAAGCATTGCGAAATGGGAAATTATATCGCCCACAACTCACTGTCATACAAAATCAGCTTGTTTCAGCGGCAAGCCAAGGCCACACGAAATCGGTTTCATCCAATTTGCGTGCTCCATTCAATTCTTTTTCAGTTCAAAGAGAAAAAATAATAATATGTGGAGGACGTTGTATCGTAGTGTTCTGTACGCTTTTGACTTACGTAAATTTTTTCCATTGATATGGGAGAACGGAAAAAACTCGAAATCGAATTATCCTTTTGCTAGTAGGCCGGATATAAAACGGGAACGCTACAAGTATTGCGCCTAAAGTAGGATATGAGATTGCATCCGTGGAGTGGATGTAGTGGGAGCAATGCAATGCTTTTTGCATAAAAAGGATGTAAAATGAATAGATAAGAGGATACTATTTTTTTTTACGAAATTTTATAAGCTTGACGACTAAAAATGTAAAAATATAAAGCATTCCTTCAGTTCCTTCTGTAGTAATTTAGATAAGAGCCTGGAAGCTACCACTCGCAAGTCTAATCGAGTTAATTCTATGAAATTTGGATCAACATGATAAAACAAACAAGCTGGCTTGCGAAAATAGGTATTACGAATTGGGTGAATGGGTAATAAATAAAAAAAAACTAGGTATCTGTAAATATAAAATTTATTAGGAGATATCAAATAATTGCACTCAATAATACTTTTAAGTATGACAAGTTGGAAATCCCGGAAATACGTGGAAGGAACGGTGGTCCAGAAGAGTACATTTACTTCTCTCTTAGCATTATCTAAAATAATAAGTTGCTCTCTCAAATTATTATCGAGTATTACGAAAAGAAAGAGAATATACATCGAAAATGGGGTCAGAATTTGTGCTTTACACGAAACTGATGTGTCTGAGCTTTCAATTTAAGCTCCTAATCGCACAGAAGATAAAGTATTATGTGCTTCGGGCAGTGAACGAGAAAAAGAAAACAAAAAGTACGGAGCCGCAAACGGAGTGAATGACCACGAACTGCCTGCAAAAAAAACATTTTTTACGAAATCGTCGTCTAACTGCACTAGTTCGCCGACAGAGAAACGATGGTTCGTGGAAGCAAGAGAATGCACAGCCAGCCGCCTGGCAATTCTCCTTAAGGACTGCTCATAAAAGGAAAAGGCGCTAATGGTCTAAATATCACGGAAATTTGAGATTGAACAAATGGAAAACAGAGATGAAATAAAATTCGTGCTGTATGGTTCCAACCTGTAGAACGAGTGAGAGAGTGCAGTGTTGCGCCAAAATTATAAAAATTGAGATGGTTTGTAGTTGCTTTGGAAGTAGTCGAATTAACACATTTAAAGTCGACCAGGACGTCGACAACGAACGTAGTTTTAACATCTTACAAGAATATGGAATATGGAAGAAAGCGATGGAATTGGCGAAGGATTCGTGTTTCATTCGATATCATCGCTTACTGGAGTCTTACTGGATGGAAGTCATGTTATCCGTCTAAGTAGAGGAGATCAGAGGGTCTATTGAAGTGATAAAATGTTAATTAAAACTTCTACAGATACTCGTTAACAAATGTTTGCGGGAGAATAAGGTTATCGCTGCGATAGCCTCATTTATTACGAATAATACTCTAGAGAGCCTTAGTTTTGCTGTTTGCTGTAGAGAGAAAAATTTCATGCATATTCTGTTCTTTATACCTTAACACATCATTACATTGTTGTTCACATTCAAGGAAATATGATATGATTTGCACTAAAAAGGGGTTTCCAAAGAATCCATTTAAATATGTTGATTTTCCTTTCCGATGTAATGAAATTGAGAGTATTAAAAAAAATTACCGTGATTATTCCGTCAAGGTTCGAAAAGGATATTTTAATTACCTTTAGAGGAATATGAATGATCCTGTATCCTGTCCAAATCTATGAAACTCAAATGGGCTATGATATTCAGCATTTCTGACAGAATATACAATGTAGAACATTAAAAATTATTTCGCTAGAACATCTTCCGACGAAAAATGATGCATCCTAGACGTAAGTAATGCGGATATAGTTATCAAGATGGATTCCGTACATTAAAAGTAAATATTTTCTCTAACGTATCAGGTTGACACGGTGTTTACATTGTCGCACGCCAATGTCGGTAGATATCTCCCGGAATGAAGAGTATATCTCAAAACAAACTATGCGTGTTGGATACTGTCTCGGCGCACTATCCGCACGTGAACTGATATGGCAGGAAGAAAAATGGGACAAACTTGACCTTTTCAAAATATCACCTGAATCGTGTGTATTATATGTACTGCATATAGGGTACGTACATACGTAGATAGGTTACTGCATAAATATCCATTTGTGTCACGTCGCTTTCAAACGGATATGTTTGTATTTCTGTTTAATGTACGTGCATATACATAATGCTCTTTACAGTAATATTTCATGTTTTACGTAGACGTACGTACAGCAATATCCATCTCAGATGTCAGGACTCTCTCTCGCGTCTCACGTAGGTACGTTTGGTATGAGTGAGAGGTGCACGAGAGTCCTGGCACTGCGTTTTAAAACGAAATGCTACAATATATAGAGTGCCAGCAATATTTATTACTCCGATCCGCAACAATTACTGTAGCACAGCGACAACTCATTAATACATTAAAGGTGTCACCAACCGCATTAACAGGATCCTCTTCAGGAATAACATAAAAACGATTTTCCAACTCTCAGACAGCACACGGCCATTGTTATTGTGTATATTCAGGTTCACGCCGGCTGAGAATAGGCTGGACACTTGCCATTTAATCCAATTTAATTTTACTCGCATTTTGTCTGGCAATCCTCGCTGTTACACGGAAAAATCCATGCACCTGTACAAATCTTCAAACATCCAACCCCGGATCCCTTAAGAAACCCTGTATAAACCAGTTCGGAACGAATAATTCCCAGTCAGTGTGCAGTAACGGCCCTGAAGATGTCCCATAAGAGTAAGGATGGAACGTCGATAGAAACTACGACAACGACGTGTTCCAACCCGAAAACTAAGAATATAACGTGGCAATGTGTAGATTTCAATAAAATTAAGAGATTTCTATTGATTTCGTGCTTTATCCCGAATTTCTTCGGAGGATTAAATGAGATAATTAAATGTTAACTAATCTTGTAGTTAATATTAATAAACGACGAAATATTGAGTTTTGAATAAAATTGGGTTTATCTAGTCTAAATTTACCAGAAAAAGTATTAAGAAGACAAAGGTAAATGAGAGGATTTAAAGGATTTAGAGAAGAAAAGATCAATTTAGGCAATAGTTCGATACCAAACAGTAACTGTACAATGCTTTAATAATATTATACTTTAAATATTCTTTAATGAAATGAAGGTGCTTCTTTTCAAAGCTCTTTATTCTTGTTCTTTAATTCATAATAATTTATCCTACCTACTTCTCGGTATCAATACTTCCTGGTCGCTTCCTCTACTCATTAGCGGAGCCTGCCATTTTATAAATGCAATAAAGGGCTATTTATAAAAGAAATTTTAATACGTAATCCCATAGAAGAAAATCTCATTTAGAAGCAACTAGAGATGTAATTCACTCCAACGAAGTATCCACCAATGCACCCCGGTTCCGCGTAATGCAATACAGTGAAGATAAATACGCGCAATTTACTGAACCTCGTTTTCTGCAGTTAATTTATCTTGTGGAATTGTGATTAAGCTATTACTTTTATTTTGAAGAATCGTTTGAGTACTACTTGCTTTGTTTTCTTGTCTAAACTGATTATCTGCGTCGAACGCTACTATTCCCTTGCTACGTGTTACAACTGGAACGTTCCTTTTGTTTATAAAGGTCTACTTCACGTCCTTTGTTTGTAGATAATACAATTTCAGCCATTTCTAACTTCAAGGTTTTCTTTCGGTAGGTAATATTGAAGTAGGTTGGGGCGTATACGATAGAAACGTTGCCCTCCTTCTGTTTTTTCTACGTGACTTAGAAAACACGGAAAGCACTACTTGAAAGTTGAAATAAATTGCATCTACAAACAGGCAGTACAGTTTGAAGCACTTTCCTGTGACTTCATTGCATTAAGCAAGAGTATTCTTAGTGACGGCTCATATAATAGAAAAAAAAATTTATGTGTTGGAACCACGTCGTTATCGTAGCTTTTGCCCACGTTTCGTCTTTACTCTTATGGGGCATCTTCAGGGGTGTCACTGCACAGTGACTGGGGAAAAGTTAAATTGGATTTGGTGGCAATCGAATATTTGGAAAAATTCTAAACAAAATTTAGACCATTAACGTGTTAATGGTCTAAATTTAGCTATTTTCCCGTTACAATGATTTTTTTTCACTTTTTTTTATAATTCAAAACCATAAAACCGCGGGTTCCTTTAAAAGAAATTTAACACTGGGAACTTGTTAGTTAAGTTCTTCACTTTCCGTGCGCTTCACGAAATTAAAAGAGACTAGACGGACTCGTGTCTTGTCGACTCCCGGAGAAACCAGTGGGCAACACGAACCCATTCACCCCCACGAGACGAATAAACACGAGTTTGTCTAGTCTCTGTTAATTTCCTGGAGCGCACAGAAAATGATGAGAGATGATCTCCATATATGTCGTCTATTTGCGACAAAAAGCGGATACAGTTCCCCAAACAGTTCTTGGACTAGTGCCATACACGTGCTTGCCGTCTAGGTGACGCCAAAAGATATACTCGTCGTCTTCGAAGGAGATATTCAATTGTATCTCGTTTAATTTCTTTAATAATGATAGCAAAGTTTGTGGTGTACTACGTCGAATACTAAAGTATCGGCACACTCTGCACCACACAAATTTGTCAACCACACGACCGCATAATTCAACCATAATTAGGGTAATTTAGAAAGAAATGGATTTTACATAAAATATTTCTTAAATAGCTTTTAGAAAAAGATGAATCTGAAAATTGTGCATTTAATGAATTTTAAACATAGCAGTAAGTAATTAAATAGTACCATAACAATTTATCAATCTTACTAGATATGAATAACAAGGCACGAGGAACATCGCTAAGTCTAGCGTGCAATAACGTAAAGGTCGAATGCAGCACTTTATACCGTTTAGAAGCGCATAAATTGTTCCTTTAGATGTTTACTCAGAGCTCGTGAATATTTTAATATAATTAACATCCAAGAAATACGCCACTTTCCATAAATCCTCTGTAATAGACGGGTTAATTAAAAAGATATTTATCATACTAACAGTAGAGTGAGTTGAAGCCCCTGTTTTGGATAACTTCAGCAATTTGATCTTTTGATTTATTTTTTGTACTGCGTCAAATTCTTAGATCTCGAGCGATAATTATATTTTACACTATTTCCTTCTTTCATTATGTGTTTGAAAGTCGGATAGATTATCCACGAATAGTACCTAAGGAAACACACAGAACTGGAATTTAACGCTAAGTAATAGTGGCTGTGCTTTTCAGGAAATCTCCGAAGATGTAATAATGTTGCCAGCGCAGCTTACCTTGAAATATCGCGTTGAAGCCGCGTGATAACGTGCAAAAATTAAATTGAAAACTATGAACTCGCAATATTCTTCAATTCTTATTTTATTATCTTACAACATTGGAAAAATTGAGATTTCAATTAAGGCGCAATGCAGGCAGATCAGCTATCTCAAAAGATGTGCTTAAGGCATTATTAATGCGTCTTCCCTGTGGTTAATTGCAGTTTTATTTTTTCTACTATAGAACGTTCTTTAATGACTCTTTTGTGATAATTATTTTCTGTTTATATAATAATAATAATAATAATAATAATAATAATAATAATAATAATAAT
>LR736917.1:364431-399038 GCA_902654985.2 Oryctes borbonicus | reverse complement strand
TAATAATAATAATAATAATAATAATAATAATAATAATAATAATAATATTTTAATGTTACTGAAGTTGAAGGAGCAACCCAAATTATGATGATGCTGTGATAAAGCGGTGGCATTAATAGTTTGTTTGTTTTTGAGATGACCTTTCAAGAACAGTTACACAGCTAAAACACATGTAAAAGCAAATTAAGTGTAAAAAGGGAAAACAAAGAAGGAAAAAAGAAGAAACAAAAAAAAGCATTTTAAGAGAATAATGAAGAAAGGGAAAAGAAGGAAAAAAGAAAATTGCGAATAATATCGCGTTGAAGCCGCGTCATAACGTGCAAAAATTAAATTCAAAACTATAAACTGGCGATATTCTTCAATTCTTATTTTATTATCTTACAACATTGGAAAAATTGAGATTTCAATTAAGGCGCAATGCTGGCAGATCAGCTATCTCAAAAGATGTGCTTAAGGCATTATTAATGCGTCTTCCCTGTGGTTAATTGCAGTTTTATTTTTTCTACTATAGAACGTTCTTTGATGACTCTTTTGTGATAATTATTTTCTGTTTATTAACAATAATAATATTTTTATGTTACTGAAGTTGAAAGAGCAACCCAAATTATGATGGTGCTGTGACAAAGCGGTGGCATTAATAGTTTGTTTGTTTTTGAGATGACCTTTCAAGAAAGGTTACACAGCTAAAACACATGTAAAAGCAAATTAAGTGTAAAAAGGGAAAACAAAGAAGGAAAAAAGAAGAAACAAAAAACAGCATTTTAAGAGGACAATGAAAAAAGGGAAAAGGAAAATTACGAATAACATAGTATGATGGCAAGACGAGATTGGCAGGTATTGTTATAGTCATTGTTCCTTTTCTTAGTTGTTTGCTTCTTAATTAATGAGGGAAAAAAAATAATAAAAAATGTAATAGTTAATAAGAGTAAACGATTTAAAGAAAATATTTGAAAATGAGCATATTGTGGCGGAAATTTTCGATCTGCCATTCATATATGCGCACATTTAATTTTCCTAAGATTGCAGATATTACAGCTACAGAGAATGCGAGTATGTCAACACTCACCTTTCCCAACTTAACCTCCTAGTTACCGTACTATCATCAACCGCTTGGTTTTTGGAGCCCTGATTCAGGAATCTGGAAAAGCGGTATAGCGCCGTACTTCCGGAGCTAGGACTTTGAATCCTATACGCTCTTCCAGCAACCACGTGCGGGGCGGGCACTCTGCAAACAAATTTTCATGGATTTCAGTGGATTGTTGTTGCTATACTAGCGCTATTCAAGCCTGAATACGCGGTAGATTATTCGATGTATTCCGGAATACATTCGGTGATGTGTTAGGAGTAGTGAACGCGAGAAGTAAATTTACGGGTTCGAGCTTTCTTGTTTATGCGGAAACAAAGATAAGCAAACCCGGAATACACGGTGTAATTTCGTCAGAAATCATGCCTGTTGTTTATTAAGCAGCGGAATCGGAATTTATTACCGTAATCTAGCTAAATTCGAATTTCGCCTAAACCTTATGTACACATACTTCCCGCCTTCGCTGGATTATCAAACAATGTTTCATGCGAGGCGGCTGCCGTAGCACAAAAATACGTTCATTAATTTTGCAAGATGAGGAGTGTGCGCTGGTATTTCGATAATTGTCGCGAATAAGCATTGTTTATTGAAGCTTTGAAATAATGATGGAGTACTACCATCCAGAACGTGATTACTTTTAGCTTGTGTTGAGTGGTGGGAATTTTATGTCAGAAACAAACAACTTAATCGAGTAAATGGGTGCTAAATTATCTCTTCATCAATTTGATCTATCAGTTAATCCCGAAAATTCAAGAGTAGACCCCAAACTTTTAATGGAGTAAAAGCTTACATCTTCCATCAAACAACCTGTTCTATTTGATCTTTTATTACTTTGGCAGAAAATAAATCGTTTGACATCAGTGGTAGCTCGTGATCAAATTTGCGGAGTGGTACATGGGCAAAAAGTTAACGTACCCTTACCTTGGATAGATTCGAATTTCAGAATAATTCTTCGTTCTTTTGGAATCGTTGGAAAAGCAGTAAAGCCCACAACTTATCCACAGAAATTGCGATGCATTTATTTTTATATTTACAGGTTCGCCTCATATTAAGTTCTAGCAAAGGGCGGTTATTTCTTTTAGGTTTTAAGCTATTTTTAATATTTACTTTGATAGCCGCTGGTTAACAAAAAAAAAATGAATTAAATATTTAATCAGCATCAGTATCAATAATAATGTATCATTAGTATGTTGTAAAACAATAATAATGCAAGTATTTATTCAATTAAATATTATAAATGTTAACCATGAACTTCAGTGCACTTCTGAATTCTTCCAATGGACTTCCCGTAACAAGTCTTTGGTAATTTCTGAGCATGTATCTCTTATCCTCTGCATATCTTCAGGTCCTGTTGGGGCATTACGATATATTTTTTCTTTAGTTAAATCCCTCAGAAAATAATTGAGTAGGGTCAAGTCTAAGGAACAAGCAGGCCAAGGGATGCTTCCATCTAAGGCACTTCTAAGGAAGAAGTATATCAAGAATTCCACACTATACGTTAACATTCCGTGGACGTTGCCGCCGCACTTGTCGTAACCATCTTTTTCGGGGCGTCCAAAATAAATGGACCACCCGCAGTTTTATCGCGGTTCGTCCAAGTTTGCTTTTGTGCCTTCACACCAATATCGTTTATCGTTTCATTATAACTTTAAAAATATTTTGTCAATTGTTTGGAAATAGTTTTGGGAGCTTATTGACCAATTGAAGTTAGTTGAATTATGAGAAGTAAGGGTTTAATGTAATCTGCTATTAGACTAAGACGCAAACTAAATTAAACATACAACGTGTAATAGACACAAAAAATAGTAACATCACGTCTATTAGAGCAAAACACGTCTAATTAATTACACCGAGATCTTAATTTGAGCCAGAAAATTAATTGCAACAGGATGTCGTCACTTAACAGATATTACTTCTTGGTACCACGGTAAGAAGGAGGGCTTGGAAGCGATAAGATTTATAAGATATCCACCAAGGGATATGAAAGGAAAAATTATTTATGTCTGGAAAATGGCAATTTAATGAACTCATTTATCTGTGAGTTACAAAGTTACATCCAGAGGAGGGATTTTTAAGAGTCGCACAGGTTTCTAATAGAGCATTTAGAAATTCTCTTCCTTAAATAATACATCTTACGCTTTGTTACAATAAAATTGTATTCTTGTAACTCTACAAAAAAACCACGCTGTACTACGTTATCGTTCTATTTCTCAACAACTTACAATGATGAAAACGAATGAAAAAGAAACGAAATATACAGAAGCAGTGATTAAACAGTCGTCGTTTTATTGATAACGCCGCGCACTCACACAGCATTAGCCGTAACGCAGACGACAGACAGATGAGTGACAATTTTTCCGCTCACAATGTGGGCTGCGGTTTAAGAACACACGATAATATGTCAATAATGTCGGACCGACAAGATGAATCAAACCTGTTCTATTTTTTTCGCCGATTCGACTGACCAGAAAAATAATTTGTTGTCTGCGCTACGCTGGCGAATGGCTGAGATGCAAAGACCGTTTTACGAATTTCTTTTGTTGTGAGGAAATAATACGCAAAAATTTAAAATTAACTAACACTAAAAAAAAAAACAAAATGGAATGAAAACCGAGAGATGTAATAAAATTGAAAATTTTGGTTTAAAGCCACGGAATGTGTATTTAGTGCTAATGGAAGAGGGACAGAAAGGGAGACAAAATTAATATGTTCATGTATAGACTACGGCTCATGATGGCATATTGCCGTAAATAGTCCAACTGTAAACAAAAATAAAAATTTGTAGGAAACAAAAAAAGACTTTTTATTTCTTTACTTACAACGGAAACTTTGAACAACCTGTATATGTAAGATTGGCGTGTGAAGCGATAGATTTCGTTAAAAAAATGTCGTAGCGTCTTGTTTTAACACTAAACCAGAAACATTATACACTTGCATTGTACACCATCTTCCGAGATTAGGAACAATAGATCAAACGGATTGACGTAAGTCTAGATGGGGATGAGTATCAGGATATACGGTTTAATTAACCGACGTAAGTCAATGAAGTTAACCAAGATACTAACTTCCAAACCACTAGTGGGTGTTAATTACATTGTGTAACCTGCGCTTGGATGATGTTCCCTTGAAGTAGGTGATATAATTTGGATCTAGGGGTTTGTTTGTGCTTAACAAGATTTGTCTCTTTCGCTCTCCTGGCAAATGTACATTACGTTAATTGTTCCTAGTTCTACGCAACCACTTTGTTCTGCATTACTCGATTAAAAGTTACATATATTTAACAACAAATAAAATAATCACAATCGAAGAAAGACACTTGGTAATAATTTGACAAATTTTATTATTATTTCGCCTCGCGGCATCGTCCGGAGATTAGACGTGCGTAATAAATAGGACATTTTTTGTAGAAACAATTTCACAAAAAAGAGTAAAATTGGTAGTTGAGTGTAGACTTTCACGACCGTAATCCATTGTAGAAATGTCTTTCGGGTGATGTCCTGTAGTTAATATTTTACTTGACGTTTCGCTGACCATGCTGTCAGCTTCTTCAGAAGATTTTTAAAGACTGTCTTTAGAAATCTTCTGAAGAAGCTGACAGGATGGTTAGCGAAACGTCAAGTAAAATATTAACTACACGACATCACCCGAAAAACATTTCTACAAGAAAAATTGGTAGTTGTATTTAAAAAAAATCAACTTTTGCTAGATTCTTCGGTTGAAAATTCAATCGTAATTATCGGACACGCTGTACAGTGTTCTGGGAAAACTCGTTCCCTTTCTAATCTTACCTTATACGGTCAATAGTTCTGCAAAATTTCAATTTTCAAATATGATTAAAAATAGCAACATGGTTTCATCAAACAAGCTTGAACTAGAAATTCAAAAAAGTAATAACATACAGGGCATTATATTTAAAATAACAAAGTTGACAGCTATTTCCGGTATAACCGGAAGGCTTAGATAATATTGCTTTAATTCAATAGTCCATATAGGCTTTAGTAGATTTCCAAGTTTTCAGACTTCTCCAATATATACATTTTCATATGTCGCCTATCTTCATGTAAATTTGCGTTTAACACCTATACGCTCAGTGAACGTGACATTTTTCGATTAGATAGACTATTTTTACCTCAAGAACAATGTACCGTCGGACTTTCTCTCCGATCCATAATTTCCGCTTCCACACAATCTACTAACGGCCGATTTTCGCCTCACGTCTAACGTCAGCGTGTCGTCTCGACTGAAAGACACCCTCGACGAATGAAATCTAGACATCACACCCATCCTCGGCGCAAATTGGTTGGAGGAAGGAATTGGGAGTGGAGGGAACTGCTGCTGCTGAGCATCTGAAAACGAAAATTGAAATAATTGCATGGATTGTAGGCTATCTAGAACTTAAAATAGGCAACTATATGTACAGATAAAGAGCACGAAAGCTGGATAATAAGTATGAGAGATAGCAAAAACTAAAATTAACGTATCATGCCGCTCTAACGTTCATAAATATAACATCATCGTTCTGATGATAGCCTTTTAGGGGTTCTTATTTCTTTCTCGTTTCGAAAAGGAAAACGAAATAAGTGGAACCGAAAATATAATAAGGAGGATGATATAGATTCCTCATTTTCACGCTTGAAGCGATTCCCTTTTCTTTTTTTTATCATTCTGAGCAGCCGACCGTTCATTTCATTAGGTAGGAAAAGATGTTGAAAGCAACCAATAACAAGTTAAAATAATTTTGCGAGAGTGCTGATTTTTTTAACAGTATCCATCGAGTTCCTTTTCATATTGGTAATTGGCGGACATTTAATTTTCTCTTCTTGCTACATTTCACAGCCGGATAAAGTATAGACTTGTGTCCCAATCTTCACAAGTATGTAAAACTTTTTTATACTTTATTGTATTGTTCCTTCATTTAGAAAGATTATTATTAATAAAATAAATGCAATAAATTCATGCCTTAACATCTCTCAATAGGATTCACCTTCTACGAAGGATATTTATGGCCCACGAGTTATAATTACGCCTGTGCCTTTAATTCTAATTAGTTAATCATGAATTAAACCAGCTCAACGCGTATATATATAAACAGTAATTAATTTAATCACGAATTAAACTTTAATTCGAGATTAACTTAATCCAGAATTAAGAAGTGTTCTATAAACCTGGAGTTAAAGAGAGTACATAATAACAACATTTTAATTCAGCTAGAATCCCCAAAATTTTCGTGAAATTCTAATCTTGGCATTAAATAATTTTAACTCATTATTAACACAATATTTAATACACTTAACTATAGTTAACTCTCATAAAAACTATTCTTACATTAAAATTGTACGAATCTAAAATTCATTTCTATTTTAATGAAATAATCTGCGATCTTCCTTATAAAACGGGTAATTTATCCAGCCCTTAAGTTCGCGCACTTACTAAAGTTAACGACGGAAAAGCAGTATATGTTTAAGTACCTTTGCGTCTAAGGAAATAAAGATAATCACCTTGATTATAGTTGCCCAACTGCGCCTGAAGTATGTTCACCCCGGGGACAACAATAGCGGGTAAAGTCCGGGATCGAAGTAGCGGCGGTGGTTTCTTCGCAGTCCTGCTTGCGCTCTCTAGACCAGCGCACGAAGCCCTTTGATCTATTCTTGTGGCTGCGAGCTGAGCACTGCAACAGGAAACGGTGACGCTTAAAAAGAATTCCTTCGGCCGATTTGAAATGTCTATAACGAAAGAAGAAAAGCAAAGCAGATATTAAATTTCGTTGCGTTAATTTAATGCTGGTTCCTTTGAGAGGACACTTCTGTTATTTAGCATGTTTTCCATTTTAAAGTAGCTAATGACTAACTTTTATTTGAGCTTTGTATACTTTTATATCTTCAATTTTAATTACCTTTGAAAGAGTCCGCAAACAGTATATATTTTTTTACAAGAAAATATTAAATTTTTTGTATGCTGTACTAGCTTTACTGAAAGGTAAGCATATTTCTTATCTCAGGAAGCTTTTAATTACCAGCTTCTTGATATTTTAACCAGCTTATATTTAATACAATACCATAACTGGACACATCAGAAAATGCACATCAGAAACAATAACCAAAAAATATAATGCTAAGATAGCTTAGCTTCCTCATGGTATTTATGGAATAATTCACGGCAAACGCAACAAAAGGAGAGAAAAAAAATACACTAACACACAGACATGTTTCTGCCTACCCGGCGTTATCAGTGTGGTTTCGAGAGTAATTTTTTTTTATATCTCTTATCATCTTAGCATTATATTTTTTTGGTTAATCCCATAACTGTTGGCATTTAGCATCGAATAAATCTTCATTAATTTATTTCTGTCCAATGGATGATCTATGCGAGAGGTTGCTCCATCTTCTTCATTTTTTATGGCGCCGTTGATACAGAATAGGCATTAATCTTTCCCTAACAAGTAAGTTTCTTCCCCCTAATAAACGAACAGAGTTCTTGGAACGAAACTTACATTCTCCAAAGCTTCGTTTAAGAGAATGCGTATTTGTTTTCTGGTTGCTGAAGTTTTTATATGAATCGCATATTGAAATGGCTTCAAAGAAAACAGTGATTGCATTAAATGGCTTCGATTTTGGAGCGGCCGAAATAGCAAAAAAAACAAGGACGATATCCAAAAGAAATACCAGTCTGGAATAATATAAACATAAATGAGAGATTTTTGAGCAGTGTAGGCTCAAAAAGCCTGTTTTGAATGGTTTAGAAGCTAGAAGCAAAACATTTCTACATCTAGACTGTTGGTATAGGACAAAGCTAAGGAAGTAGCAGAAAAATTGGGCAGGTATCTGATGGTTGCAAAATGTGAGCCAATTTATAAAAAAAAACATCCGCCTGGTTACCGACCAGGGGATATATTCAACGCAAATAGAAGCTGACTTTTCTTCCTCGCATTATAGAGCAAAACCTCATTGCTGAAATCAAAAGAGTGTAGGCGTAGTAAACTGTCTAAGGAGAGATCGACCATTTTGTTTTGTATAAATGTAGTACGCAAAACAGTAATTGGAAAAGCGGCTCGTCTGCGAGTTGTAAGACGTATTGCACCAAAGGATTTAGCAGCACCATTGAAACCAACCGAAAAGGCACGGATGATACGTCACGTTATGTCCCAGCGGTTAATTGGGTTGGACCAAGGATGGGTCACAGTAAAGGGAAAAAAATTTTCTTTTTCCTGGATAACCCTGGATGACGTCCTCATGAATTGAACTTGAAAAACACAAAAATTATGTTTTTGCCTCCAAACGCAACTTCACTATGCAGAGTGTTATACGTAATCTAAAATGTTATTATCTTGAAGCGCATTTTATCAAAAATCATCAATCATTGTCTAAACTATGAAAATCTATTGATGTGTTAGATGGTTTGTGTATTTCACTAAAGCTGATCCGCACAAAGTAAATCCTGATGCAATTAAGGACTGCTTTGCACAAGCAGAATTACAGAAATTCAATCAATTCAATTGAATACGATCCTGATGAAGATGAGTTTCCGCCTCGGTAGTCGATTTATTTAAATGCAGTTACGGATTAGGAGCAGAAAATTCAAAAAGAGCTTAAAAGCTTTTTTAGGTATTGTATAAACAAAAACGTCCGACAATTTCGAAGTTTTTTAATTTAATACGGAAATAGGCTTTTTGCAGCGAATCGGGAGAGATTTCAAATATTAGAACTAGATTCTAATAACGTAGCTTCCTATAATGAAGCTTCAACGGAACGAAGTTAATCAAATTGTTCTCGCTGAATTTTGTTCAGTTTTGAGATTACTTTTAAAGCAATTGATTTTATATGATCTTTTAGCTGAATTCTGTTTGCTCTGGTAAGATCAGAGGGCGAATCGTATTTTCCACGCAACGCTCTGGATATATGTCAAAACTGCTAAATGTTTTAGTTTTAGTCCATTTTATTATAAACAAACGGATGAGGATCATAAAACAAATTTCTTGTTAATAAATAAGAAATCTGCTGGTTGGATTGATCTTGCAATCTTGCAACAGACATCGTAAACTATTTTTCTAAAATATTTCAAGTTACACTAGATTTAATTTTCCTTTAATATTGTATTTATTTACAATTTGTTTCTACTAACAATTTTATCGATTACGAATTTACGGAATACGCTCGTATTAGATGCGAGCGGCAAATAAGCGGATATTCTGGTTGCCGACGCGCATAATTAAACCGCACTACACATATGTGGTAGGTGTCAGTGGTTGTATTGGTGAAATCTGCCGAGATGTCAGAAATTTAGGTAATCACAACGAAATGAAAAATTCTTCGTAAATTTCATTCATCAAGTATGACTAGATCGATGAATAATGAAAATTAAATTCCTTTAAATTATAATTCTTATTGTTCTTAGAAAAAGGAAGAGTTTTTAAGCGAAAATCAGCAAATCCGTAATTTCTAAACGACGTCGATTATCATAAAGCTTGTTTTTTTTTTCCTTATCTAATTGATACTGCTCGCTGATAGCTATTCAAATTTAAATTATCTAATTTAAACCGTGTTATCTGCATGATAGGATATTTCGTGTTTTCGCATGTTATTTTGGGAGACGAGACACGTTACATGATTCTGTTATAAACAAGGGCTTATCGCTCTTTTATAGTAATAGAGCGGATAATTCAATTTCCTCATGCTATAGAGCCACATTGAAGTTTCCACCATGTTTCGAAATATTAAAACTGATAATTTGCGGTAATTAAAACTCGTAAACCGCTAATCTTATCTCGTTGCCTTGTCACTTTTAACAATGCGTTAAGCATCGATAATAGATAGATGAGTATCAGAAATGTTTTAGTATTCTTCGAGCAGTCTAAGAAGAATAAAAAAATGTGACGGCTATGCGCTCTTGCTACACCTTAATAACATTGAAGATAATCTTAACAAGTTAAAAGTTGACGAAGCTGTATCAACAGATAAAGCTTATCATATCTGCAAAATTTGCTCGCACATTCAGCGTATTCGATATCGTTTACTTTAAATTAAAAGTGAGAAGGATTTGGACTTAGTAGAACATGACAAATAAAGAACAAACAGTGGGGAGAAGTTGTGATATACCAGCAGAAATTATAGCGAAAAAATTGGATATACCCAAAATGGAGATTAATTTCAGGTAAAAGTTCTATTGTTTTATAATCTTTTCATTTAATTAATTGTTTAAACTCGCAAATATTCGTATTTTCATTAGACTTGTGATGTACGTAGAGTGAAGAATGGAATGGGAAAACTGGGGCCTACACATTTGTCGGACTTAAAATAACGATCTTCCGCTACCGGGATATCCCTATGTTTACTTTTATTTACGATAACTGGCATAGCCGTAAATTATAATCTTTCGCCACAATAAATAGAACTTTGTCACAGAATAAATAGAAAGGAACGTGACCAGGGACATGGCGGACTAAAACGGTAGAATTAAATAATACTTGTGGACAGTGATAGTATATAAATAAATAACTTTAGCCAATAATGCGTTATATAAAATAACATATAAACAAATTTTTTTGATAACTAGTGTTAAATAAATATCTACATTATAGATATGATAGAAAATGTCTACAGAAAGGGCGACGAAACGTAGCGAAACCAAGGAAAATAAATTTGTTGTTTTCTTTCCCAAAAAGACCTAAAGCCCCGCATCTATTTTTATTTTATACGCCACTAATTATCACAAAATTTAATGTGCATTCTCCTAAATTGTGGGCCAGAATAGATGTGTTGATGGTTATATTATCTATTAAGAAATGTAATCGATGACCGGTATTTTCTTGAATTATCGATTTAAAGAAAAAATCATTTGAGGAATAATTGATGTGCTTCGTCCTTTACGGTGAGGAGGTAACGAAGCCATGGAATATTTTACGTACACCATTTACACTAACTGTTCTTGAGGCTTCAACAAGGTTTAAGCTTATATATCCCGTTGGGCCGTCATTGCGTGTAAAAAAGACATACATGTACAAGATCATTAGCCATGATTGCCTATTATACATATACATACATCTCCGAAAATAGTCGAGAACGGAAATCGACCTTCTTCGACGCTTCAAATGAAACACATTGTACATATTATAGATTCTTTGCGTAGCTCTCAGAAACACTAACTCATTCGTGCAAAAAATTTCGACAGGTGCAAACTTGATTGAACTTTTCAGATTCTTGTGAACTACATAAATGGCTAACGCATTTAAAGGGAAAGAAAGCTGGTATTCGTTGAAATATGGAGTTGGCAACAGCGTATCGTATAAAGCAAAGAAATTGATGTTTTGCTTGAAAGAATGCAACTTAATTTTCGAAATACTCTGTATGATATTTGAGAATCGATTTTTTTTTTAATATTGCACAACGATATTAACAAGGCCTACACTAAACTAATTAATTTTGTCGCTTTAGTTTAAATTCTGCACATCACTCGAAGTTACAGTTAATTCAATCTATATGTAAATTTCTGTTGTAATCCTAACCAATCTTGGAATAAATTAAGACGAAGTTGAGTGCTACTTAAGAAAAGAATCTCGTCCTTGAAGTAAATCATAATTCAGACAAGTTTATCTTAAAAAAGCGATGCGATCAGCAGTTATGTTTCGATTGAAATTTTCAATAGTTATGATATGGAAGATAATTTCAAAAGGATTACATAAAATAGATACTACAGAAAACAAATCATTCTGAAAGAGACATCCACATGCAGTTATATTTGGGCAAAATAAAAAAAAAAACACGTTTATTATTTTTATCTTTTAATATTTTTTACGTTGAGTATGAATTCGGGAATTCACATTAATACAAGTAATAATTTTCGATTACGTACGTGTATTATTCGTTAATTCAAATATAAATGTGTACAATGTGTAATGACTAGAATAACATTATTTTCAACAGATGATGAGAATCATGGAAGCTCTTAAGTTGTGTAGTTATCGCTATAACGAGATACACTTCCGTTCTGTGAAGTTCGGTCATACAATAAAAATCTATTATATCACACTGTATACAATTATTAAATACATAAAATTAGAAAAATATTAAGCGTACACTCTTTTCTAAGGGATTAAAGCCATAAATTATTATGTAAAGTAGAAATATTGCCACAACCACAATAAAGTCCCTTTTATTATCATTCCAAGAATTTCTCGGAAGCACAGATCTTTTGAAACGGGTCGTTTGGGGATTATTGACGAACAATACATTTAGGAAATATACCGCAGTATCATTCTTGTTTATTTATCACGGGCGTAAAGATATAAATTTGCTTCATTTTACTGTTGAACGTGTGTTGGTGTGCATTTGTCGTTTTTGCGCGAAAGTTTTAAGAAAATTTACTTCAAAATGGCACGTGGCAAGCCTACCAGCGTAGAAAAACGTTCACGTATTATAACGCTGTGTGAAGAATGATAACCGGGGCGACAAATTGCTGAAAAAATAAATATGAGAAGTTCAACAGTAAATGACATCATAAAGCGATATCGGACAACTGGAACTACAGAAAATCGTGTTCGTCCTGAAGCATCTAGGAAAACAACAAAAGCTGAAGATTTGAGAATTGTATCATTAAGCAAACGTAATAGAAAATTAACAGCGTCACAAATAGCAGCCGAAGTCAATCGCGGCCGTGAAGAACAAGTTTCGGCGAGTACGGTAAAACGTCGACTTCAACAAGCGGACCTTCATGGGCGCATTGCCATTCGAAAGCCCTTATTACGTCGGGGCAACAGAGCAAAACGGCTACAGTGAGCCCGTTCTCATCTAGATTGGTCGTTAGATGATTGGAAACACGTGCTTTGGAGTGACGAGTCAAAGTTTGAGGTTTTTGGGCAAAATCGACGAGTTTATGTCCGAAGATCTAAAACCGAAAAGTGATCCCGGACTGCATTGTGCCTACAGTGAAGCAAGGGCGTAGTTTTGTGTTAGTCTGGGGATGTTTCTCCTTTGCCGGGACGGGAGATTTATGCAGAGTGCAGGGTGTAATGAGGAAGGAAAATTATTTTGCAATACTCCAGAATCATGCAGTGCCATCAGGATTGCGTATAATAGGCCGTTACTTTACATTCATGCATGACAACGACCCAAAACACACTGCGTTAGTGTGTAAGAACTATCTAAAGGAGCAAGAAGAACAGCACACCCTGAAAGTAATGATATGGCCCTCACAAAGCCCAGATTTGAATCTTATAGAGTTGTTGTGGGATGAACTGGACAGAATGATCCGAAAAATACGCCCAACTTCACAAGAACATTTACGGAATATTCCGCAACATGAATGGATTAATATTCCACAATCCGTTTTAACAAAACTTATCGAAAGAATGCCTAGAATAGTTCGAGCGGTGATTAACGGCAAAGGAGGTTTTTTCGATGAAAAAAAAATATAATGTTCAGTATGTTATATTAGGCCAGAATATTATTTATTTATTTTTGTCTTTTTTACCTGTACATACAATAAAATTGCATTTTGTTTTTAGTTTCCTTTGTTTCCTTGTAACCTTTTCATGTTTTTTACCAACCGACCGAACTTCCCTGAACGACAGTGTATATTACATATTTTTCGGAAATTAGCCACATGAGAGCAAACGTTACGCCTTTAACTATTCAAAAGAACCATATCAGTGATTGCTTATCTTAACTCGAGATTAGTAAACAACAGCGTTGATAAGTGGAAAGTATATCAAATTACGTTTAAATTTCCCAGAATATAAAAACTGAAAAATTTAGCCATGCTA
Organism: Oryctes borbonicus; assembly: GCA_902654985.2. Lineage (NCBI taxonomy): Eukaryota > Metazoa > Arthropoda > Insecta > Coleoptera > Scarabaeidae > Oryctes > Oryctes borbonicus. The sequence continues at coordinate 385,200 of LR736917.1, read as the reverse complement.
CAGGTTTTACAAGGATTTTCCTTTGTTGTTGTATGCAGGGTTGGGATGGAACCAAGCACATATTTTTAAAACAGAAACAGATATAGAACCATTTTTCTAACATTTAATTTTCCTACGTAGTTTCTTAAGTGCCATGCAAAAACAAATAATATCTCACACAGCACCAATTGTTCCACATATCATTTTATAAACATCCTTTAATAACCAAAAAATATAATGCTAAGATAGCTTAGCTTCCCCATGCTATTGATGGAATTATTCACGGCAAACGCAAAAAAGGGAGAGAGAAAAAAATACACTAACACACGGAGTTTCGAGAGTATTTTTCATATCTCTACCTTCTATCGCTGTTGCCTCACAGTTAATGCCACCAACTTTCAAATCGACGAACTCGACATTTCTTAGCGCCCTCTAGTGCTAAAGAAACGCATGCCTGCCGTTCAGGAAGCAGCGACATAAACCGGGTACTGTTCCCCAAACCATCCCTTTAATAGATAACAATCGCAAAGCCATACTTCTGGGTTTTTTTCCAGTTAATTGCGCGTTGAAATGCAATGATTCCCGGTTTTAAGTTGTTACCAAAAGTAATTGATTTAATACTAAACATATTCTGAATTAATCAGAGGAAGATGATTTCCAATATTCTCGTCGCCCCATTCAGAACCGGTGATTTTATATGATAATTGCGGAGGAATTATAAATATGACGATTTATTATAAAGTAAAGGGCACAATACGCAAAAAATGCGGAAATTATACTCATTGCACGTCTTACATCTACATTTCACATTACAGAGACAAACAAATACGAAAAGCTGCATCCTGGAAATACCTATCGAAATGGGAGTCCATCTTGGAAGAACAATGGATGCAACAAAACAACTACGAATACGATTTCAGAGGCATCAACTTAGTAATTCCCAAAAGGAAGCAGTCGATAAAGAAAAGACTTAACGTATCATCCACCAAAGAGGATTTTTTAGACGACATGTACTTCAAAAAATCCTGCAGCACAGAATGTATACTAGAAACAGACATCCAAAACAATAGGTTCGAGAATCTACAGGAGAAAAAATGCGTTAGCGAAAACGACCTAAACAGAAATTCATTACAATTTGATTATCTGGAGGTGTCCGACTGTAGCTACCTTTTAAGTCTTCAGGATCTGGAGAGAATGAGCAGCTTAAGGAAAGCAACCGAGGATAACCCGAAGCAAGTACTAAGGGACTCAAATAGGAACAATAACGATGGAATAAAGGGGAAAAGAAACAGTTCGCTGCATAAACCTAAAATCGTCGGAGCTGTTGTAAGTAGTAATAATGTATCTTGGAAAGTACTTTAATTATATAAAACATGTTTTATTTTTTTTTTTTTACAGTATAAATTGAGGCTTTAGATAATCCAACGTGGACTCGTGACTGAAAATTAGCGGATTCGTCTGGTTTTTAATCTAAAGTATTTATATATGTTGATATCGTTGATATTGATGTTCATTGTAAGTTATAATAACTTTATTTGTAAATATATGAATGTAGGTACAAAGGTATTTAACTGATTTAATCAACATTTAAATAGATTTAGTTCCATTAGAAATAGATAAAGTTTAATTATACAGTATGGTCCTAAAGCACGTCAACATTTTAGCGACGAGCAATTTGCTTCCAGTTTTCTTCAATATTATTTGTAAAAGTGATACAAATTTTCCTGCAACCGATATTATAAGCAATATATAGTAAAACCATGTGTTCTAGATGTTATAGATTGTGCAGCACATTCAACTGGTTTGCAGCTCCTAATTAAACCCGCTTTCATGCGCCATCAGCCCCGCACATTTTAATATAAGGCTTGACGGATACTATCAAATCTATGGCTACCTCCCAAGTAGAAGATGAAGAATAAGTAACACGTGAACGTAAATTGCTCGGTTGCAATGTTCGGTAAATAATTAGGAAAGTCCGGACAGGGCTATGCCGAGTTGTAATGCAGAAAAGCGACCGCATTAAACGGCCCCATAAGATTAACAGGTTTCCTTTGAAGTAAATGCAGCATCACTTTGAAAATCCGATTCATTACGCAGGAGTAAGTTTTAAAGTAAGTTGATTCCGATGTCCACCTCGTTCTAAAGAGGGTTCGTAGTGTAGAAGTGCTGGTTGTGGTAACGAGTTTTGGGGGAATTACAGAGTGTCCTTTAGAGAGAGGTATTCCTCTTATTTATTCCGCTAGTCGTAACTGTGAAATTTTATTTCTACTTTTTGAAGTTCTCGCAGGAATCTATTGGATTATTTATTTGCCCTCGAAGAACGCATCAAGATGTTCAAACTTATGTGCGGTTTGTTACGAACGCTATTCGTTGTATTTGTTCAATTTCCGGGGTGTGTAGTGTGACATTGGTTGGCCCTCAAGATCATGCGACAACTTCGATCATGCGACCTTTCTTCTTTGGGGTTTCTTAAGGATTAACTTTATGTAATTAATGTGCAGATAACTGAAGATTTAAAAAATAATATTCGTCTGTTTGCTGACGGATATGTGCACTACCTCCACTGCCAATTAACAATTGACACCGAGAGAACAAACGAGGAATCAATGTTTAAACCTGCAAATATTATATCCTTTTTATACAAAGCAAACGCGAAGAGAAGCAAAAGACTCTTTCAGCACTGTTTTAATTTATTTGCAAGTTCGTGCTTCCACACGCAGTTTTCACAAATCGTCAAATACAACGTTGCGTAGCTCCGAAGCCATGAAACAACCTGCATGCAATGCGTACGTATTATTGAAATTAATCAGGGATCGATCGCTTAGATTAGAAATTTAATTCTCGAGGGATTTACGCGGTAATCCCTCATAAAAGGTAATTAAGAATGGGACAGCAGACATGTAGCGCTCTTAAATAAACGGAAACCACTTGACTTGCCCTTTTTAAATGTCACTGAGCACATTTGGAGCGAGTTAAGGGAAGGGTAGGAAAATATCGAGTTGCCAATGCAAAAATCGTAAAAGGAGTCGTTAAAAAGAATTGGACGTAATAACTACCGCTATAATGGGAAGTTTAATGGCGTCTATATTCGTAACTGCCTGCGATATACAAGCTGTAGCTGAGTCAGGTGATCGACCTGCCGAATATCAAATAATGCTTTATTGACCTTTAAGGTGAAATGTTTGTGTGTTGGGAATTTACAAAATTTTATATAGCGACTGTGATAGAACCTACAATGAAGGGCAAACAACTATTTATATGAAATTTGCTGAAAAGATAAGAAGGACTACCATCCCACTCGACTTGATTTATTAGACTGAAGCGAACACATATTTTACGTTTAGTGCTATACAGACAAGAACCTTTTTAAAAAAATATAATGCTGAGATAGCTTAGCTTCCTCATGGTATTGATGGAATAATTCACGACAAACGCAATAGAAGGAGAGAGAAAAAAATACACTACATGTCCGTGTGTTAGTGTATTTTTTCTCTCTCCTTTTGATGCGTTTGCCGTGAATTATTCCATCAATACCATGAGGAAGCTAAGCTATCTTAGCATCATATTTTTTGGTTATTGTTTCTAGGCATTTTCTGATGTGCTCTGTTTAAGAAGCTTTTTGTTTATTTTCGGTATATCTCCATAGTTCAGTTAGGGTGTGTAAACGGCAATAGTAGGTACCTGTAAATATCTTCTAGGGAGAAATTAGAACAGAAAAAAGTGTTTCCTCATGCGCATAATTCAGCTCTTAGCGAGTTATGCGCATAGGCAGAAAATTTCCGATTTCCAAAAATTCATTTAACACACTCAGAATGTTTCTCCGCGGAATAGAAAAATGAGTAACACATACCTACATGTGATCCGCATGTTCCTAAAGCTTCATCTCCGAGTTCGAGATCGCCCCTTGTAAGTCTACCTTAATAAGTCTAACAGAAATAATCTTGAAAGATATCAATAACCAAAAATTAGGTGCCTGTGTTAAATCCAATCTCTCCAAGGCCTTCGATTTGATCGATATTTTATTAAAGAAATTGTCATATTATGGTATATGAGGAGCAGCGAATAAGATTTTCGGTTTTTACATTAGACAAAGGAAACAATACACTGAGGTAAGCGGTTTTGATCGCTCAGGTTTCTTTTATTAAGCATTATGCTTCGTGCTGCCGTAGGATTCCGTTCTGGGGCTACTTTTATTCATGATATTTATAATTTTTTGGCGGTCACTGGTGACGACATAAGGGAAATTAATTGTACTAGTGTACTTCAAAACTTAACCCGCTGGTTCAATGAAAACAGGTTGGCTTTAAATATTGAAAAGATAGATACACACTGCCGTTCAGTGAAGTTCGGTCATACAATAAAAAATCTATTATATCACACTGTATACAATTATTAATACATAAAATTAGAAAAAGATTAAGCATACACTCGTTTCTAAGGGATTAAAGCCATAAATTATTATGTAAAGTAGAAATATCGCGACAACCACAATAAACTCCCTTTTATTATCATTCCGAGAATTTCTCGGAAGTACCGATCTTTTGAAACGGGTCGTTTGGAGATTATTAACGAACAATACATTTAGGAAATATACCGCAGCATCACTCTTGTTTATTTATCGCAGGCGTAAAGATATAAATTTGCTTCGTTTTACTTTTAAACGTGTGTTGGTGTGCATCTGTCGTTTTTGCGCGAAAGTTTTAAGAAAATTTACTTCAAAATGACACGTGGCAAGCCTATCAGCGTAGAAAAACGTTCACGCATTATTACGCTTTTTGAAGAAGGTTATTCGGGGCGACAAATTGCTGAAAAAATAAATATGAGAAGTTCAACAGTAAATGACATCATAAAGCGATATCGGACAACTGGAACTATAGAAAATCGTGTTCGTCCTGGAGCATCTAGGAAAACAACAAAAGCTGAAGATTTGAGAATTGTATTATTAAGCAAACGCAATAGAAAATTAACAGCGCCACAAATAGCAGCCGAAGTCAATCGCGGCCGTGAAGAACAAGTTTCGGCGAGTACGGTAAAACGTCGACTTCAACAAGCGGACGTTCATGGACGCATTGCCATTCGAAAACCCTTATTACGTCGGGGCAACAGAGCAAAACGGCTACAGTAGGCCCGTTCTCATCTAGATTGATCATTAGATGATTGGAAACACGTGCTTTGGAGTGACGAGTCAAAGTTTGAGGTTTTTGGGCAAAATCGACGAGTTTATGTCCGAAGATCTAAAACCGAAAAGTTATCCCGAACTGCATTGTGCCAACAGTGAAGCAAGGGCGTAGTTCTGTGTTAGTGTGCGGATGTTTCTCCTTTGCTGGGACGGGAGATTTATGCAGAGTGCAGGGTGTAATGAGGAAGGAAAATTATTTTGCAATACTCCAGAATCATGCAGTGCCATCAGGATTGCATATAACAGGCCGTAACTTTACATTCATGCATGACAACGACAAAAAACACACTGCATTAGTGTGTAAGAACTCTCTAAAGGAGCAAGAAGAACAGCACACCCTGAAAGTAATGACATGGCCCCCACAAAGCCCAGATTTGAACCCTATAGAGTTGTTGTAGGATGAACTGGACAGGAGGATCCGAAAAATACGCCCAACTTCACAAGAACATTTACGGAATATTCCGCAACATGAATGGATTAATATTCCACAATCCATTTTAACAAAACTTATCGAAAGAATGCCTAGAATAGTTCGAGCGGTGATTAACAGCAAAGGAAACCTCCTTTTCGATGAAAAAAAAAATATAATGTTCAGTGTTATATTAGGCCAGAATAACTTTTTATTTATTTATTTTTGTCTTTTTTACCTGTACATACAATAAAATTGCATTTTGTTTTTAGTTTCGTTTGTTTCTGTAACCTTTTCATGTTTTTTACCAACCGACCGAACTTCTCTGAACGGCAGTGTACATATGGACATAGTATCTGTTTCGAATTGTAAGCTATTAGGCATTACTTTGTATGTATGAACCTTTTGCTTCTCGCAAATCTCAAATCACCTATGGTCTATTTTTTTTTGGAATCCGAAAGTAATTTTAAATCTATTTTGCTGTTGCAGAAAAGAGCAGAAAAGCAAGTTATCAATAACTTACACCTTACTGACTCCCGAGGGCTTGGAGTGAAGCCCTATTCACCATTGTGGAAAGCCCACTAACCAACCAGATTATTGCCCTAAAGTCATGGGTACAAAATTTATACCTTTCGACATGTACTGTTTGATACATTGCATACCCTTGAGCCTATTAAAAAAAGCCACTTCCTCCGTGTCGATGCAACCCGTGGTACGGATATTTCAAGCGAACTGCCTATAGATATTTTGTGCGATAATACCCACAAAAAAGTGAGCGTCTCCTTTGTTATTGATAAACACCTTGCGTTATCATTAGGTCCTTATCAATGTACAAATAATTGATTGCGATGTTGGGCGGTTATATGTGTCCGTGGTTGTAGTGTAGTAGGTAAGGTAACGTACGTCAAATGTCCACCTGATACGAATTTCCCATTTCGATTTTGTACCTGAAAGCAAAGTTTTTGGACTAAAATTCCTGCCTTGTGAAGCACGATAGCTGTTCAGGCCTGTGCCGATGAAAATCTGCTACATTTGCGATTAATATAAGGTATGTTTTAAGCAACATTATAATCGAGGAATCGCAATAGAGAAAGATTTTTTCGAAGAATTGCACCTAATTCTATTTACAATCAAACATGATTCTCTGATATCATCATGCACTGTTGCATATTGCTAAAATAGACAAACGAGAAATATTTTTTTTATTAAAAGATTATTCGTAGAAATAAATAAATCGTTGCTAATTCAAAATATTTACGGTAATAACAAGCAGCTTCCGATTATTGACTAAATAAGTGTAAATTTATAAAACGCACTTATGTATCCGTAGATAGATCAAGTGTTATTTAATTAGACTAAAAACCAACTATTAATAGGGTTTTTCAGTTTATCTGGGATAATTATTTCTGGTGCAGAAAAACCTTTTTCGTCACAATTGAATGACAACGATACCGAGGAATTATAATTACATTCATCAATTAAATAGATTTATTGAGGTAATGGTGGCAATGTAAAAAAATCCTGGTTTACAATTTGTACGGATACAGCGTATTTATCATTGTATATAATTAGATAAAACCTTTTAATGGGATTTTAGTCTATTAACATATCAGATAATAAATTTTATACATGAAACGTGCCATAAAATATATATTTGGCGTTTAATATTTTAAATAAACTAATTGAAGCCTATTGCTTTACTTTATGCCCATTATCGCGAAAATATTGCAAATTAGCAAAGAAAATGAATCGTCCACAACTTATCTATTCACGCATGACGTGTTGTTCAATTCCAAGGAAGCATGCATTTTGCCCACCTATCAATCCATGTCTAAAAAATGTAATATTTGTGTATTTAAAGGTAAAATATCAATAAAATGTTTACTAGGATCAAACTATTTTAATAGTAATTCCTTTTGTGAACGTGAATTTTTAATTTTGCTAGGAAATAGAGCTTTTCTTTCTGAGTTATTGGTAATAATGTCTACTTTAATGATATCAAGCTGATTCATTTTAGATCTCTCCATGGGCATAATGTTGCTAAATTTTGTGTTTCTTATCAGGCTGAAAAGGAAATGGATCTATGACCAATTACAAGTTCAAAAATAAAAAACGAAAGAGGCTCGTTCGATTCTTCTAGTACTTTTGTTTGGGCTTGCATAGAAAAACTAAAACCACATTCACAAGGCCACTTTCGAATTTTTATCTAATGATGGACTCGAAATTTTTATATATTGCGGTCCTTTCTAACCATCTTCAACTTTTTATACCGTCAGAACGAGTCTCTTTTCTGGTTTCAACCATGTTGACGAGAGCTGTTGATATTATACTTTAATTGACGAAGAAGCCATGAACATTTCAATTGCCCTTCATTATTATTATTATTATTATTACTAATAGAAAAATGTCATACACTGACGAAGAGGAACGAGGAGAAATGCAACAATAGCGAGCACAGAATGTTTACAGTTGCATTTAAACACCCACGCCGTATCATTTTTCTAGATGTTGATAGAATTTCGGGCTAGAATGGATTGTCTGCCAAGCCAAGCAATGTTTATGTCCACAAATCAACTGAAGGTGTGCTTATGCAAAGTTTATGTAAATTTTGCACCTTATCTGTAACAATAACAGTATTACATCATCATTAAATGTACAATTGCGCACACTTTCCGAGACTTTCAACTTCCTTTTGTATGGTTCTTCTAGAAATTATATGGAAGGCATTCTAGAGTCTACCTCAAAGTTCTTCAATATTTTGCGGGACATGAATTTTATCGATATTATCTTTAAATAACTCCGCATAGAAGACAATCCAGAGGATTCAAGTCAGGAGATCTCGTTATTTATTTAGAAGCAACTGGAAAAATACACCATTTACAAAAAGTATCCCGTTGATTTTCATTCAAATTCCTGTTATTATAAATATTACGCGGCTCGGTAAACAAGCAAGTTTCTATTAAATTCGTACTCGTTTTCTTGTATTTCGGTTCGATGAGTAAACATGCTTAACTTATCTTGTTTCTCTGTTACTGATGAACGATAATTGATACGTTTGATAATTTAACATTTCATGGAATCTTAAAATGCCTTCTTCGTCAATTAAAGCACAATAAACGAACTAAAAAATTTCGGATTTCGAATTTTTCGGAATTTCCAATTTTTTCAAAAAGGAGTAGTATAAATTTATTTTTGCATTTTCTTTCATTCTGCATACGTTCTGGAAGCTTGTAGAAGCTATATTTGAACATTTCTCATGCCTGAATGCACCTTTTATTTTAAACTAGGTTGGCCCTGGTGTTATAAGCTAAAAACAAAAGCGACATAAACAAAATTGACTCCAGTCTAGAAAGTTTAGCTTACTAATGACGTCATTAAACCAAAACGCTGAAAAACCAGCAGCTTGTCAAGAACCCATTTGTTTCTTATTACTGCGATTGTTTGTTTATTGAAGGTTAAACAATAGCAGTAATAAGAAACAAAACGGTGCGAAAAGGAATAAAAAGCCCCAAAACGTAATGTAGAATCCTTTCAAATTACATCACATCACAGACAAGCAGAGATGGACTGTTTTATTTCGAGATAGAAAATAATAAACAAGGATGCAGGCAGTAAACCGAAGTGTACTGCGTAGCAAAGCGCAGTAACATGTTTACCTTAACGAAGCTTGATTGCTTAGCTTATGGCGTCATTTACATGAAAAATTAACCGGAGCATTAAGGCGTTTGTTCAGAGATAAAAATGCATCTGCGACCATTAACTTTTGGTTCGCATTCGAAATTCGAGTTGAAATTCTCTAATTTAGAAGTTGCAGAAATTCTTAATGCTACATTACAATATGTATATTTTTACATTTACAACTGTAAATGTAAAATATTCAATCAATTCGTAACATTTTTGATTTATTAAGAATCAATAATACAGAGGCTATTATCGTATATAGTAAAATTGCTTCAAAAATTTAGTAATAATTATTTCATTTTCGTTTAGCTAACGCAATGGGCGGAAAATCATCAAAAACCGATGGGCTTATAAGAGCATCTTCGTTTCGTAGAAGCCAGAAGAATACCTTACAGAAAATCGAAAGGAAGTTGAATAGGACATCGAAAGACATAGACAAGTTTAGAGGCTCCATCGACGATGCCAAATATGTCAAAATCAAACAAAACATAACTGAAGTAATTGACGACCTCGAGAAGATCAATCCAACGGTAAAAGATAAACATAAGGACGCGTACCAACAGATTTTAGATAAATGCCACGACGAGCTGCAGAAACTTGACACTCGAATAGCAAATTCGCCTTCTTTGTCACCCGCTGCCTCGCCAACGCCAGTGTCTCCCGCCAACGTTTCGACTTTACCAATTGACAGTCCATTATCTGAGAGAAGTAGTCATAGTGTGCAAGTTAAGCTGGTTAAAATTGCTTTCGAAGCGGATAAGCGGCAGCAGTCGAATGCTTCGGCAACACCTACAGAAGACAGACCTCCTACGCTAACTATACACGAAGAAAGCGAAGAGGAAATAGATGTAGAAAAGGAAGCGGTAGAAACTATAGATGCCATGCGTAAAAAAATAGAATACCTCGACACGGAAATTCACATGTACAAGAAGGAGCCTGACGAAAAATTATACGGCTTCATTAAGGAAAGTCTCAATCAGATTATCGTTAAATTAGACGTTATGGAAACTTTCGGTAATATCCAAATTAAGCATGAGCGAAAGTTAGCGCTTCAAAGGGCGCAGGAATGTCTGAAATATTTGAGCGACGATCTGGTGTTACCAAGTGTCGGCGAGCAATCGGAAACCGAAGCCGATTTCCAAGCGGGGAAAAATGACAAAGGTAGGTTAAGCAAGCGGAGTATGTATCGACCATTAACATTCGATCTAAATATAAACGACAAATTAAACGAGGAGCTCCAGAGTGTTATACATAAGAGGATGGAAGAAGCTACCAGAGATATTGACAGTAACAGTGATAAACCTTTAAAAGTCGACGCGGGAGCTCGCAGCGCGGACGGAAGTTTCGAGAATTTCGACAATCCAGGCAGCGAGGACGAATTCGATTTTGTCAACGTTAACGATGATAAAAATGACGATAAAGACAAGTCGAAATCTACGCCTGTGCTAGTAACCTCGTTTTAAATATATAATCTATCTCTTAACTCAAATATATATGTAAATTAGATCATTTATCCGTGGTAGAGACAAATTCAAGTGTTAAAAGTGTTGTTCCGCAAATTATTGTAAACAAATTAAGAATATAAAATGTTAATTACTAAAGGCCGGAATAAATACTCTAGAGATACACATTCTTATGGAAAATATGCAAAAAAAAAAAATACTGGAAATGGAAAGAAATACACCAGAAGTAGGGCTTATTATGGGAGTATTTCTATGAGATTTTCTGCTAACTCACTATTATTTAGTAAACTACACATAAGACACTGGCAATATCCTTTAGCTTTTTAAAACTTATGGAATTCAGGACAGTGTTATTTACTAACATTTGTTAAGGTTTGCTCTTGGAAAGGCGTGGTTTAAAATGCTCAGGAACGGCATTAGCAAATTTTTAGAGCTACTTAGTGCAAAAGCACCTGAAATAGGCTCAAAAAACTATAGGAAAAGGAGAGAATAATTAATCCCACGCTAGTCAAAGGATATAAATAAAAGAGTACCTTTAATTTAACAGTGGTTATTGAATTATTGTTTTATATTTGCGACAAATAATAAATTTGTTAATAATAAATTTATAATACGTTATAATATGGATACCTATAAATATATTCCAGCCTTTAAACTATGCTATAACTCAGAATTCGTGCAGATTTGTTTATCTAGGTATATATCTCAAAGATGCTTTTTTTATCTTAATTTTGCTTGTAATTAATTTATAATAAGTTAAAATTATTTGTAATACAAAGAAACCTAATACAAAGATGTTTTCAAATATTAAGCTTTTAAGCTATGTAAATGTTTTTTCTTCGTGTGTTCGTTCAGGCACAATCTTCATTGCTTGTGTATCTTTTTACGCTAAAGGTGATAGATAGTACATACAGAATTTCTTTTTGATTCTTAACTTAAATTGCTATGTACATATGTAGTGAATATGTAAATATGTAATTTATGTATATTAAAATTCTTGCTAATAAATTAACAGCATTTTTTATTTAATATAACGTACTAATAAAAGAAGATCTTATACGTTCATGTTCGTAAGTCTTTTGTTTTTTTTTTGTTGTTTTCAAAACACAGGGTCTTTTCCGATTGTGGAGACATAAAGTTAAATAGAATGGTATATTTTTTTTAAGCTCTACGATAAAGCTCTTTCTTCCAATTGTAACTATTAAAATAATGTTATTATGTGTATTAAAAATGTTACAAAAAAAAGAACAATAAACACGAGTAACATGTCAAAAGTTCGCTCCATATATTTTTATTTGAAAAGTTCATTAGCAGCCGTGTGACTCAATTCACGAATTGAATTTCTGAGTGCATTGCGAGGTAATAATGCTCTAATCCGTTGTTCTAATTTGGAAATATTTTCGGGACAGTTGCCGCAATCTTTGTTATTTAGGCCTCGCAAGATCAAATCACACGGAGTAAGATCTGAAGATCATTGCGATTAAAGACAACTGGCACGTAGAAGAGCGTGGATTTTTGATTAGTTCGAGCGTCTAATCTTTTGTCCTTATTAGTGCCTATTTTTCGTGCTCCAGATTTAAGAAGAGTGACCCATCTTTCTAGAACGCCTTAAAAGGTTGTTCACAACAAATCGAACTATTTGGCTATTCTTCGTTGGAGAAGACATACACCTTTTTCTCAGTTGTCCAATTCTCTCAGTTTCAATTAAAATGGCCGCTTAGATCAGTTTCGGAAAACAGTAGATAAATGATTAACGTATAAAGGAACGTTTGCCCCAACTAAAAAGTATTATTTAATTTGCTTTTTAAAATTTTGAAGTAAGAATTACAAGAGTTTGAATGAAAAAAAAATGGCTTTGTCAAATAGCTAAAAAACACTGTACCGTTCTATTAAAGAAACGAAGACATACATAAAAACTGTATTCAATACAATTTAAACGCGCTGTATAATCTTCTTGAATAGTGCATAATTTGAAGTAGTTAATATTGTTTAAACAAATAGTATCCCTAATTAAATTCGAAACCAACATTATTGATACACACAATTTTGAATTTAGTGGCGTGTAAACTTTAATTCATCGCAGTGTTTAGACTAAATACACGCTAAATCATCTATAGTTCTAGATTGTATAAGCTATGACGCGATGAAATGGGTTACAACGCAACAGCGGAAGCTACGTTCAGAGAAATTATTTAGAACGACGTAAATTGCAGTTATAACATAATTTCAGAGGACACAATACTGAACTCGTTACAGCCTAATTCGTCAAGTGCGCTCTGCAATCAGTAATTTGGTCGTATGTTTTATGTAAGAAGTAAGAAAAGCAGTGAAAAGATAACTGGGCTGCCGTGACGAAAACGAAGAAGCTAGCGTTGTTTTGTACAATTTGAGCTGCCACGATCAGACGTATAAAAGAAAATAAGCTATTCCTTAATGAAAGAAACTTGTTCGCTATTGAAGAAATAACCGCCACAAAATAAAATTAGGGTACAGCAACGAATAATGAAATAAATCAATGTATCAGGAGTAGATATATGTATAAAGGGAAGCATATTTTCATTTTCGCTGCTGAGAGTATTACTGAATATATGTAAATAAAATTGTTTCCTTTCACAAACAAATAGAAACATCTTAATGCAATCTCCACAGGGCGTATAGAAACTAACAGGCAAGCTAAAATATACAAGATGAGAATCTGAGCAATATCCGCCGAATCTTCCATCTGCAGCTATGGAAAATAACTTCAAGATCATAAAATTTATTAACTCTAAGAAATGCTATTGATGGAGTATGTCGATGAAATTGAATTAAATTTTCTTGCGGATAACATACAGCAACGCTTGTTCACGTTCTTCGGCAACTTAACTCAAGAACGTCATTTCAGTTTTTAATGGGCAGAAACGTCTGCATAAGGTATTTATAATAGATCAGGATACAGGAACAACAGATTAAATAAGGATGTAGCCGAATTGCAGCTCTGTGCAACGCAAAGAATTTAAATCTGTTGTAGAAAACCTACATCTGTTGGACAAATAGAAATCCAAAAGTAAAGTGAACTATAGCATTTTGTACGAAAATGTTGGAAGGAAAATAAAACGCTTTCTTAGGCGTTAGCGAAATTAGTCAAAATCGAAATTGGTCAGTAAATTATCAATAATCCTTTCCTCAAATTGTCCTGCCTCGTTTCTACAGAGAAACTATGGTAAACATTCCGTATTAATAAGATCAAGTACTGAAACAACAGATAATGTAAAATTTACAATATTTTAGGTTTTTAATAAGGCAGAAATTGCTCGTTTTATACCATTTTTTACATTTATCAACTTTCATTTAAATAATTTAAACCTCCTTAACTATCAGAGTTTGAAATGGGGCAACTAACCGACAACCGTTTGTTGAATATGGCCAACAGTGTAATATTACAAGAAGTATAAGATATAACATTTCATTACTTGAAATTTTCTTTTACATTAAAACTTTGTTCATTGAAAAATTTCACGAACACGTTTCTTTTCTCACATCGAGGAAATGAATTTACTTTTATATTTCTCCACGTCGAAACTTTCATTCGACATCCTGTCACCTTTTTCCGTGGGGTGTGCGAAGAGAGATAATTTACAGAAATTGAAAATAAAGCAGTTGCTACAGGTAAATTTTCCGTAAACCGCTATGTCATTCAGGAACATTTATAATGAACTGCGTAACACGACGTTTCTCGATATTTTCCATTTCCACTCTTTCGCGCAATGTAATACGTTGCAAATTTATTTTTATTTATTTTCATTTTTGAGTTATAAAAATGAACCGCATTTACTTGGAAAAAGTAACGTAAACGGTGAATTGTGCCAGCAATCCTACCGAAACCATCACTTCGACAAATTAATATTGATGATTTACGATGTGTTAAAACCGTGGAATTATGATATCACTGTGAAGGGTAATTTGACGAATAAATTAGAACAGAGTGACAAATTATGTTAGTTTTTCGGGAAGCAGATCTAACGTTGCTGGATCGATTTGTGCAAAACTGGTTTTAGCATACATTTGCCCTCTGCGCATTTTCAAATATTTTACTTATTCCTTAATAAATTTCAGAAGGGGATTAAATCCAATTATTAAAATTTCGTTTCCTTGTTTCTTTGGCAAATGGTGAACTATTTTAAGTAGAAAAACAACACAAACTTATGAGATGGAAATTTGGGCAAATTGTTTCGATGATATTTTTGTATAATTTGTGATACAAGTAAAAGGTTACTAGCAGCAGTGTTTGTGCGACTTTAACTTGTAATTTTTTGAACTTTAAGTGCACCTCAGACCCCAGCGATGCCCTACTCTGCACGCATAGCACAAAACTCCATTGATGTTCTCAAAATATGAGCATCCTATTTCTAAAAAATGATCATCTTGTACGTAAAAAATAACAATTGTGTGTCTAAAAAATGCAAAATTTAAATTAAAAAAAATTGACCTGTCAAGCATTTTTTAAATTAAATTTTATTCCATCATTTTTACGCACACTGTATAACCTATTCTATACCTCAGTTTCGTAAAATAAAAATAAAAAACGTTGGCAGGCACCAGATTATTTACAAGTGTGTATCATAGGTTTTAATTACATTTATCTCCAATGTAGATTACAGATAAGAGATATCATTTTATCTCTCTAAATACTGTCGGGCGTTACGGGTTCGTTTAGGCACCTATTACTAGTAAACAAAGTTTCTAAGGTTGGTACTTAATAATGTGTTGAAGTGATGTTCTCATCAATATGAGTATGCGAAACATCGATCCTCTCGCCACGGAATAAAGAAAATCTTTTAACTGAAGGAGGTGAGTACATAAGATACACTTTCTATCGTTTACTGTCAACAACCTAAACGATTGGCTAAATGCTTTTCTTGCACTTCCAATATGCGTAAAACCCGGCACTCCATGCCTCAATTTTTAGTAATTCTTATCTTATTAGTATCATCTTCACTATTAGAATCAAATTTCAGATCTAATATACGCCGATTAGCCATAAATATGAAAATATTTGCCATCTTGGCCTAAATTTGTACATTAAATCCAAATAATTCTGCGATATTTTTATAATTACTAAACATTTCCATCCTATTGACACAATAGATTGAGATTATCTCATCGGCGATAAGATAAGCTCTCTGAGTATTAAGTTCACATATTTTTCAAATAGCTTGTATTAAATAATAGTAAACTATAATAGAAATTGAGAAGAAGTCGTTAGGTCCACAAGGGTGGAAATTTGTAATTCGTCATTAGCGCCATGCATCGCGAATTCTGTATGTCCAATCGTTCAACGTAAGAATCCATCTGACGGCTATGAACAGATAGCGGGGAAAGCGCTGGAAATAAGCCTGCAGAAACGAGTTGCGCTTCACTTATCAGAGATTAGACAGGCTCGTGTTTTGTCGACTCTCGGGGAACACGAGTAGGCAATTCGGACCCATTCTCATGAGACGAATAAACAGTCCAGTCCACTCTCTGCTAATTTAGTAAAGTGTAGAACTTTAGTAATAGTAATTTTTCCTATATTTTTTATTTAATAGACAACGCCGATCTGACGTTATGGCGTTAGATCTCTTGGAGTGTAATGTAAACTAATTATTCTCTAACGTAAATGAAATGTAAACGCTGATATAAGGAAATGTTGCGCAAATGCTACAATTAACATAGAAGTCGCTTAAAAAACGTTTAAACACTCGAACACCCGAAGACTATCAATTCTTAGATAAAAACATACGATTAAATCCTCATATTTTAGCTTAAGAAATTTATTGACAACATTTCTACATAATTCCTTGATAATCTTAATTCTTAATTTGGCAGTCTCGTAATATGACTAATAATATGCACTGTTCATCAGTTTTACGAAGAACATGTGTTAAATATCAGCAACCATTCAAATTTCACAAATACAGGAACTTATGGGACCTTCGATTTTAAAATAACACACAGATAGTATCGCGCTATCTATGCTGGGAACTCATTTAAACATTCTGAGAAAATTAAATCTCGTTTATTAATGTATAGATAAAATTCAACATTTTAAACGTAAAGCTCGAATAATTTGAAGGCAACATTACGTTGAACGATAGTTACAGGAAAATCCATGCAACAGTGTTTATAAGCTCTTGCACATGATCATCAAAATATTCAAATTCGTGATATTCATGGGAAAAAAATGATAATACCGATTATCAATCATAGATAATGTTTGCAGTTATCTTACTCACTGCTAAGTACCGTTTGATTAAATACCTTGTTTTCATTTTATTCGCATTTGAATACATTAATTTGATACCTTATAACGCAAAATATGTTTATCACGATGGGGTTGCACGAAACGTGAGGGTAATCTTGAGAGAAAATGCAACTTCTACTAAACGATGTTAATTGCCCTATTTACAATAAAATTTCTTTAGCGGCTAAAAATTTCTAAAAGGTTTAAAGATGCAAAGCCATCTCAAAATTGAGTCACCAAATTACATCTGGTGAAATTATGCCAGATTTATGCCAGTTTTTAGAACAAATCAGTAAAAAACCTTTCATCTAATACAATTTACGTTCTCGTTGCATGATTCACTATTTTAAATAACTTTGATAACATATCAATTAAAAAATAACATGATATCACTAATACCATATAAGCAACTATCACTTATAATGCACTATTTCAATTTATTCCGCTTGCAAAGTAATTGAGAATGTCTTCAATAGATATTTTAAAATGGCGGAATTTTTACCATTATGACTTTAGAAGAATCCGCCAAAAATGCCTCAAATAACCTCAATTGGCACTACTTTAGAAATTTACAATTTCTAATAATACATTTCTGTTCCTTTAGAAAGCAACTAACCGCAAATGGGCACAACAAACTCTCGACCAACCCTGAGAAAGCAGACCAGCAAGAATGGAAACGGAACCGAAGATCCCGCTGAGAATAATCAGAACTTCAGACGACTATCGAAGCATCGACTTAGTAAAACCGAAAGGGCGAATGCCATTTCGATGAATCTTCAAACCATTAAATCACAAATCGAACAATTCGATGGATTCAGAGGAGACTCGGGGTACCAGAACATCCAATCCGAATTGACGAAATACAGTCAAGAAATCCAAGATGTAAAAAGCAAATCTAAAACAGCAACGAAAGATGTCTGCAGCAATATCCAGGCGGACATCGTGGATCTATTACGAAAATTGGAAGAAATCGTCGAAAAAAATGAAGGGGAGCTCGATCTGGCAGCTGTAGAATCGCATTCTTTTATCGATCAAACTCCAAAAGCGAACAAGAAGAAAGTAGAACCGATGATGATCGTAGAAGAGCCGCCACAAAAAAACGCAAATGTCGACAGAGATCGGACGATGATGAACCTATCCGAATTAGAAGAAAGCACGGCGACATTAATGAAAGAGATAAACAGGGCGATTGATTTGGAAAACACTTCAGAATTTGTCGTTTTTGAGAAAAAAATCGGTATCCTTTACGCCGATTTGACTGCCATGGACATAGAGAAGAACGACCCTTTATACGAAAGGAAAGAGAGTATTAGTAGGAAGCTTATTAGGTACAATAATAAATTAAAAACCTATAAAAACAGAAATACCATCACCGCAGATAAAGAACAGCAAAGGGTAAAGAAGGCAGAAGAAGAGTTGCAAGTTATAAGTCAGATCGAAGAAAGTTTGGTTGATATAGAAGTAAAGGTAATGCTATTTGAGGACGTCAAGGGCGACCCTAAATATAGAGAATTGGATCAAACATTGAAGGGATATTGGGCGCAGTTACAAGGTTTGGACGACAGCTCAGAAGATAATCGAAGAAAGAAACTGAAAACAATAAATTTAATAAAAACAAACTTGCAAGCTTTAAATAACAAAGCTGAGGAAAACAGCACCAAAATTATAATCGCTCTCGAAAAAATAAACATTCTTCAAGAAGATGTTCTTGCACTAAAGGTAGTTGTTGATAATTTTCAAGGTTTTAAAAACGATTTGGATTACGCCAACATTGACCAAAGTATCAGAAGTCTCTGGGCTAAGCTAAACGATATTCACAGTACTAATTCCAAAGTGGAACAAAAAAAGAACGAAACAATCAAAACTATTCAAAGCATGCTAACTACCTTAGCACAGAACGCAGAAAAGTACGAAGCAAAAGTTTCTATTGGTAGGGAAAAGTTAAATCAAACATCTGCACGAATGGCAAATGCAAGCAATAAAAAGGAAAAGAAATCAGACAAATTAGTTGGCGAACTGAATGAATTCGAAAATCGATGGAAACGTCTGAGCTCCGACATAGAAAAATATTTAACAGATGAAAATCAAAACAATGTGGAAATTGTTTTAAAAACTTTACAGAGTGACATAGATATCTGCATTAAACGGCTATCTGATAAGGGTATTGACACAAAAATTGCTGTAGATTCATCTTCCAGAATATCAAATGAAAATCAAAACAGAGTGAACAGATCTAGCGAATCGGTCGTCAAAGCCAAAAACGATAAGCCAAAGAATAAAGCAACAGTAAATTTTCCTCCAGATCAATTGCTAGTTGACGAACTGCCCTTGTCGAGTGAAAATCCTCGAAGTTCACCACGCGCAGCTTCAGTTGAAACCATCATCGATGAAATTGAAGGACTTCAAAATAGACTCAAAGTTATCACCGACGAGATAAAAAATTCCAACTCCAGCGAATGTAACGAATTAAAAAAGAAACTAGAAGATGTTGAAAATGATTTAAATAATATTGAAGCCAACCTAAATCCAGTAGTTACTGAATCTAAAGCGGAAGTTTTGAAGACCATCGTCTCCAGGTACAAGATGATCGAAGAAAAGTCTAAAAAGGATGCCAAGGAAGAATCGACGAAACTAAAAGTTATCGTGGAGAATTTGCAAAGACTAAAAAAGAAAGTCGATTGCTTTTCGGGAACACACGGAAATATTCAATACATGCAAATACAGAGGGAATTAAACGAGTGTTCGTCTTCGCTGGATAACATCAATTGTAAGGATAATGAAAAATTGCAAAGCAACAAAAAGCAAATAAGCAACAAGATCAATCATTACCTGAACATTTTAGACGAACGATCTCTCAAAGTGGACAGTCAGGAGAATCTAATTGCCGAAGTTGAGAAGGAAAGCTTTGTACACAATACAAATAAACTAGTGGAGAAACTAACTGAAATACGAAGCAAGTTGGAACAATACGATCTAAATAAGAGTAACAACTTCGAAAAAAACATTAGAGACGCTAGAATTATATTGGATCATATCACTCCAAAAACAGATGAAGACAACAAAAACGTCGACTACTACAAAGCCTACTTAAACCAATTAATAACCTACTATCAAAGTAAACTTAATGAAGCTCCACCGCTATCAAATTTAGAAGAAGTCGTTAATAATCTAAAGTGCGAAGCTACAGAATTAAGCAACATCACGATGGAGAATCAAAACATCAATCAACGTATCTCGTTTACATTGACGCAAGTACGTAACTTGCCCGTTGAGGGCAACTCCGAAACGTTAAAATCTAAATTGATGACCGACATTAAGACTATTGCGGTTTTATTGCAGACCAAAGATACCATCTTAAAGGACCTCGATAAAGTGCTAGACGACATTAATAACTTTGCGGCACCAAATTACAAGAGGAAGTACGACGCAATTGACGAGCAGTTATCAGAAATCTTCCTTAAAGTAGAAGAGATTCCGGTTAATTCTGATGAGGAATACGTTCATTTGCGGAGAAATTTGATCAAAAGAATACAGAATCATAAGAAGATGTTGAACGCCAAGATGTCGAAACTAAAGGAAACGGATTCTGAGCTAGATGGTACTGAAGTCTAGTTATAATTGCTTAAATTCAGATCCCGTTGAAATTATTTCCAAAGGATAAAAATTATGTAGGCCTGTTGAAAAGTTGATACTGGTTGAAGGCTCCGGTTTAATTTTTTTTGTTGATTTTTTTATTTAATATATATACTTTTTTATTTTTATTTAATATGCATACCTTTAACATGTGACATTGCCG